>PVHX01005036.1:0-32725 GCA_004024805.1 Geosciurus inauris | reverse complement strand
CTGTATATATGATATGTTATTGATAGAAATTTATCCTGGGGAAATAAAGTCCTGTCATAGACAAACTTAAAAAAAAAAAAATTAATGTATATAATTGCATAAATATTTGTGAGGATTTATTTTAACAAAAAGTACAAAGATTTATGAAATCTGTCAGAGGAAATAAATATAAATCAGGCAATGAGTATATGCTGAAAAGGTAATTGAAGGGGTTCTTTGAGAGAATCCACTTATATTGGAGAAGGGATGAGGGCAACTTTCAAATAAGTCTTTTCCAAGTGGATTTTTGAGCCTTGCCTTGTAAGGTGATGACTTGAAGGGGATGAGGGAGAAGTGGCAGTGACCTGGAGGGATTTAAATAGGGAACTCAGGAGTGCCTCTGGCATGTGAAGCCATTTCCCATCATTGATGGGAAATGATGAGCATATATAACAAGTTCTGTAGCAGGAAGAAATAAGATTCCTTTCTTGCTTTTAATCATGATGATAAATAGCATCCTGTATACTATGGGAAAATGGAGTCTTTTCCAACATTTTTACTCTCATCATCACTGGACATCATGACTGATACCTAAAAGAGAGAAAGAGAGAGCAGAAATGGAGAGAGAAAGGGAGGAGTAGTGAGCTGCAGGCAAATAAGCACTTTTCATGGCCTAGGACAAAATGTGATGTTCCTGGTTCCACAATGATTAAGACTTCCAAGACCACAGTAGAACACTGAGCTGAGGAAGGATAACTTTGAAGCATGGCTCTATAAGACTTCATAGGCCATATGCCTGTGTACATGGACCTGGGGAGCAGCTTTAGCCTTGGAAATGAGGAATAATAAACTCCCTAGTGACAAGTTTCAGTGGATTGAGGTATTGTTCTTAGTTATTTTCTCCCTCCCATCAAATGAACTAATAATACATTAAAGTGGGAGGAATTTGTATTTCCCTATCTTATTTTTCCAAAAACTCTTAAAATATCAAAGAATAGAATGACAATGGACTGATTTCTAGCTAAAATCCCAAGGCAGTAACAGGCTCAACTTTTTTTCTCTTGGTCCACCATTAGAGGAGCATACACTGAAGGCAGAATGCCAGAAGCAGGCAGTTAGTTAGCTTGGGAATCGCCTCCTTATCTTGTACTGCATTTTTAGGGTTCTTCTGAAGCTATAGCAATTGGAAGGATAAATCAACCAACTTTGACTACCTTCCACAACTACCTAACAGGAAAAAAATCAGGGAACAGAAAGATATTTGGGTAAAATTAGTGCTTTTGTAGCGTAAACATGGAGCAGATCTGAGCCAACCTGCCAATTAAAATTGTGTCTGTGAAGTAAGGTAGTTAAGGTAATATGCTAGTGGTTTTCCATTTATCTTATTTGATTTTCAAAATAATCATTGATGATCAACAAATATATGAAAAAATGTTCAATATCTCTAGTGATTAGAGAAATGCAAATCAAAACTACTCTAAGATTGCATCTCACTCCAGTCAGAATGGCAATTATCAAGAATACAAGCAACAATAAATGTTGACGACGACGTGGGGAGAAAGGTACACTCATACGTTACTGGTGGGACTGCAAATTGGTGCAATCAATATGGAAAGCAGTTTGGAGATTCCTCAGAAAAGTTGGAATGGAACCACCATTTGACCCAGCTATTCCACGCTTGGTTTATACCCAAAGGACTTAAAATCAGCATACTACAATGATGCAGCCACATCAATGTTTATAGCAGCTCAATTCACAATAACCAAACTATGGAACCAACTTAGATGCCCTTCAAAAGATGACTGGATAAAGAAAATGTGATACATATACATAATGGAATATTACTCAGCCTTAAAGAAGAATGAAATTATGGCATTGGCAGGTAAATGGAAGGCACTGGAGAATATCATGTTAAGTGAAATAAGCCAATCCCCCAAAACCAAAGGCCAAATGTTTTCTCTGATATGCGGATAATAATTCACATAAGGCAGGTAGCTAGGGAAGAACAGAGGTACTTTGGATTAGTCAGAGGGGAGTGAAGGGAGGGGAAGAAGTATGGGGGTAGGAATGATAGTAGAATGAATCAGATATTATTACCCTATGTATATATATGGTTACACAGCTGTTGTGATTCTGCATCATGTCCAACCAGAAGAATGAGAAGTTATACTCCATTTATGTATAATGCATCAAAATGCATTCTACTGTCATGTATAAAAAATTAGAACAAACAAAAAAATAAACTTTAAAAAAGTACAACCATTGAACTTAGACATTATCATCATGTGTCAAATATTTTTCTTTTCTCCAAATGAGGAAAATGAAGTCCAGATAAATTAAGTATCTCATCCAAGGTTAAATGGCTAGTGTTTTATTAGTTATTGGCAAGACCATAATGTGTGGCAAACACAGACTCAGCAGCTTAAAACAAGAATTTGAGTTTTATACTCACATATCCATAGATGGACTGATTGTCAGATCTAGACCAGGCCAGCTAGGCAGCATCTGTTTGTTTTAGGTTATAAGGACTGAATTTTGGGCTACACCTTCAGTTCATATCTGCATCATGTGTCTTGCCTTCTGTAGAATGGTCTCCTCATGGCATATCACATATGTGTGAGAAGTGAAACACAATGCACAAGCACATTTTAAAATTATTCTTGACAACACATTTACTTGCATTATTTTGGCCAGAAAATATTACATGTTCAGCAAAGTTAATCAGAAATTGGCTTCTTAAGGAATAGTCTCTTTAGTTCTCCTTATATTCCCAGGCATTAGTAAAATTTACAGTGGTGTTTGGTTATGGGAGATTCTAGCCTGAATAATATCATTAGTAAAGGAAACAAGAATTTAAACTAATATAAATCTATAGTTTAGCTTTTAAAATGGGTATCTATATTCAATTATTTGACCACTATACATATATCTATGTTTATATATCAGCATTTAATTAATAGTTAAGAAACTTCAGAGAAGCCTAAAAACATGCCTTAAATAGAATGAAAATGCCCATTCTTATAAAGTAGGATGACTAATAGCCTCATATTTTATTACAGTACAAAAACAGGACAACCTCATAGCTTTGGCATATTGTTGCATATTATTATGATTTCTTATTCAGCTTGGAATTAAAAGTTATAATTCTTTAGTAAAAATGAATTGTTTGCCCCATTGTAGAAGAAATCACTTTCCTGAGTATGAGTCATCATTTGCTATGAACAAAAATAGTCACGGAAAATATTGAAAGTCAGCCTGAATACAGTCTTTTTGTCAGAAATGTGTAGGTAATGTAGTATAAAGCCTATATGGTACCAGAAAAAGAGCTTTTATTCTTTCTTATATGTGAATTATTCTATATGTATGTGTTCTAGAGCCATGCTCATGATGTGCATAGTTTTCCTCTGGTTTTAGAAGAGTCATATACATGTGTGTATATATATTTATATATATATTTACATATATGACATATATGTAAATATATGTATATTTACATATATATGTGTGTGTGTGTGACACACTAGAATAAATATAGTTTTTTTCTTAATTTCTATGTTCTCAAGTTTGAGGATGTAGCTACCATTTGAAACTTAGTACAGGACAATTTTGTTGTTCTGTGCATAGAAATTAGAAGTTACAACCCTAATCCTTCTCTATTTGCTTCTAGTTTGGGTGCAGATTTCTTTTGCTGTTTACCAAAACAGTTTGACCTTTATTTAAAGTCCTTAATATATAGTGCATAAAGAGGGCTACCTCAAGACCATAAATGGCTTAGGCACCTTCATGCAAATTCTAACAGTTGATCCCATGTACAAAGACAAAGTTCTGAGGGTGCATACCTTGGTTATCAGAACTTTCTATGGACTGGGAAAAGAAACGCTTCCACATTTTTATATTCAGGCCTGGAGCAGTGCTCAGGGTGTGACTGATGAAGCACAGGCTGGATTTCAATGTCTACTTAGTCAAATGACTTTGTGCCTTTGGTCACTGAATAACTTGTACAACTGTCTGAAGTCCCTCTATCAAAAAGAGCTACCTGATCTAGGCAAGAGATCAGTTAGATTCCACATCTGTTACTAGGTAAGTGAATTTGAGCAGATCTCGTAATCTTTCAAAGCTTTTTCAACAAATTTATCTCAGATTTGTGAGATAAGATCTCACTTCAAAGGAGAAAGGGAAAGATAAGTTCTTGGCATCTTATTTTGAAGCTATCTGTAATTACCAAAGAGAAATAAAATTATAGGAAATTGTTAATTTTTAATGATTGTGACATTCTCTCAAATAGAATAGATATAGCTCAAATAGATACAGCTATAGATATACATATCACCCATCCTGGGGACCAAACCTGAATCCAAGAATTCATTATAGACTTCCTTCTTCACTCAATACAACTATGATTACTAGGTCTTACTTATGTCCTTGTTTTTTTTTTTTTTTTTTGGTACCGGGGATTGAACTCAGGGGTACTTGACTATTGAGCCACATTCCCAGCCCTATTTTTATTTTTATTTTTTTTTATTTTAGAGACAGAATCTCACTGAGTTGCTTAGCGCCTCACCATTGCTGAGGCTGGCTTTGAAGTTGCAATTCTCCTGTCTCAGCCTCCCAAAATTCTGAGATTACGGGCATGCACCACCACACCCAGCTATTCATGTCCTTTCTGATACAGTCACATTTTATTGATTTTCCATCAGTGCTATCACTACCTTGGTCCAGATGCCCATTATTTTCCCTTAGATTATGGTAATTACTTTGATTAATCCTAAATCATAACTCAGCCTTCTCCAGTTCATTCTCCATCATCCCAGTGGTTCCTTTTACATGACAGATATCCTCTGTTCATGAAATCCATTATGACAGATTCATAGTTCACAAGAAGCAATCTTAGTCATAAGAGTCTCCTGTGAAACTTCTCATAATTAGATCCTCAATTTCCTTCCCAGTCTCATGTTCTACCCTCCTGTCTTCCAACTACATGTCCGATCTAAATATGTGAATCTTTTCTATTCTTCTATGCCTTTGAAAATACTAGTCCCACTGTCTAAAATACTACACTCCCACTTTCCATGTTTTCTTTCCCATTCACTGAATTAGTTCAAATATTCCATATTCTGTGGTCAAAATATGTTCCCTAAAATTTATTTGTTGAAACTTAATAACCAGTGTGATTGTGTACAGAGATAGGAACTTTAGGAAGTGATTAAATCATGAAGGCAGAGAACTAGGGTTTGACTCAGTAGTAGAGCATTTGCTTAGCATACATGATGACTTGTGTTTAATCTCCAACATCACAAAAACACAAAATATATTTTAAAAATTTTAAAAATCATGAGGGCAGAACAGAGGGCAAATCTCTGGTGAAATTTGTGATCTTATAAAGGGCATGCAAGGGAGCTGGTCATCCCTTTGACCTTGTCTCCTGCCATCTAAGGACACAGAAAAAGGTGCTCTCTGTGAAGAAGACAGTGGGCCCTCACTAGTCACTGAATCTCCTGTTGCCTTGACCTTGGACTTCCCACGATACAGGACCAAGAGACAAATTTGTGCTGTTGATAATGTCCCCAGTCTCTAATTTTGTTGTAGCAGCACAAGCAGACTGACATACCATTTTCACAGCTACCTTCCCTAGCTCCTTCCCCTTTTGTCCACTTTCTTGCCAAGGCATATGCTCGCTCTTGATTATAACAACTGATGCCACTTTTATTGTAATTATTTATTTCACAAGTTTTAATCTCCGTTTGATTGTGCATGTATTGAGTTAAAGAATGGGTACATAGTCTTTCTTTATAGACTCAGATTTTTATTCAAAGCATAACTCAAAGCAGTTATTCCAGAAGGGATTTGGTTCAGTGGCACTGCTGAACACATTCACTGCCTAGGTTATGGCTTTCTAGTCAGTGTAAACATCAAATAAAAAGAAAAATAACTTGAGGGTAAAAAATGAAGTGTGTGGTGATGCTGGTAAAAGGAGAATGTAAAGAAGAATGGAAAAGTACAGTGATGAGAGGGCAAGGAGAACATGTCTACAAAACAGGGATGAGTTAGCTGATAGGTTGGCTGCAGAGTCCTTGCCAGGAAGAGTGAAGGGGAAGACTTGCAATAGTTGAAAAAAAAAATAATGCAAAGAAGTGTAGAAGGAGCAGGGAATCTCACACTACAAATTTAGGATATATGGAATGAATACAAAAAGTCACAAGCCTAAGTTCTATGGTGACTTTTATTGATGGAGGAAATGGAAGTTATCTCTGTGTAAACTAAGAGTTGTAATGAAAACTTAATGTAAAGTGTTTAGTGAAGCATGGTGTCACAGTCAGAATGGCAGTCATCAAGAATACAAACAGTAATAAATGTGGACAGGATGTGGGGAAAAGGAGCACTTTCACACTGTTGGTGGGATTGTAAATTAGTTCAGTCACTATGGAAATCAGTATGGAGGCTCCTTGAAAGAATAGGCATGGAACCACCACATGATCCAGCTTTACGGCTCCTTGGTATTTACCCTGAGGAATTAAAGTCATGATATTATAGTGATACATGCATACCCATCATGTTTCAGGATAGCTGAGCTATAGAAGTAACCTAGGTGTCTGTCAACAGATGAATGGATAAAGAAAATGCATTGTGTGTGTGTGTGTGTGTTTGTGTGTGTGTGTGTATAATGGAGTTTTATTCAGCCATAAAGAAAAATGAAATTATGTCATTTGCAGGAAAATAGAACTAGAGACTATTATTTTAAATGAAATAAGTCACACACAGAAGGGTAAGTATCATGTTTTTTCTCATGTGAAATCTAGAGAGGAAAAAAGAAACAAATGGTGGGGGTGGATCTCGAAATCAAAGGGAGATCATTAGAGGAAAGGGACCAAGGGGTCTGAAGTGGGAAGAGAGGGGGAGAAGTGCTGGGGAGCAATATTGGCCAAATTATATTGTTATAATGTGTATTGTGTGCCTATATCAAATATGTAAAAACAAATGCCATCAATATGCACAAGTATAGTGCACCAAGAAAAATGTGGTCCATTGTTATATGATATGTTTGCAGGGGAGAGAGTAGAAAAGATACAGAGATATTACCATTTCTTTTTTGTTGTTCTTTTTTTTAAATTTATTTTTTAGTTGTTGATGGATCTTTATTTTATTAATTTATTATTGATATGTGGTGCTGAGGATCGAACCCAGTACCTCACGCATGCTAGGCAAGCACTCTACCACTGAGCTACGGCCCCAGCCCTCTTTTTTGTTGTTTTTGAAAAAAAAAAAAAACATTAAATATTTTGAAGTTTCTAAGTTTAAAAAATGTGGGAAAAAAAGGAAAAAACTTAAAAAATTTTTAAAAATATGGTGTCACTACAGGCAATTTGGAATTATAAGGAAAATGATTTCCTTTTTACAATAATGTCTGACATCTGATTAGAATTGCATAATCACTAACAAAATTTAATAGAAAACAGTGAATTATGCTTTTAGTTTGCTCTTTAATGCAATTTTGCTGTTGATAAGCAGAACAAAAGATCAAGCTCTTGCATCCTGGCAGTGAATGATAACAGGAAAGAAGGTAACACAAAAGACAGAGCAAGTGTAAGGTGAAATGGTGTGAGGAGCCCCCAGCATTGGTATGTCCTCTACTTTCGCAGCACTCTACAGATGATCAACTTCAGGTGGTTTTTAGAAAAGGGAAAAGGAACAGTTCAGCTTATCTGACACTTACAGTACCCCAGAGCCAGGGCATGGGATTCTTCAAAGACTGTAATGGATTTCTGTGGCTGGAGCTCCATTGCTCCAATGGCAGGGCCAACTGGTAGGCAGAAAGCACTTCAGAAAGTCTTGGGAGGCAGGTAACACTGGATTATTTCTCCATGTTTACCCGGTTCCCTTCTCCCACCTTCTTGTACTTTCTGCCACACAGGAGAATTTTTGTCATGGGTTTAAGTTTTTAAATTTTTTAATCAATAACCAAGATAATTCATTTTTAAATAGATCTCTGTTGCTCATAAACATCCCATCATATACAACCACATATTAGAGACTTGACTGAACTGTGGGTCAACCAGTTATGACTGACTGATGGTTCAACTGGTCACTATTATTGTTCTTACAGTGAAGTAATTTTGCACATGATAGATGGTTCATATACTATACAATAGTTACCATTTGTTGTATAAATGTCTAGTTTAGTGGATTCTATAGGACAAATGTCCCAAGACATATTGCTTCCCCCTAAAATCATGTCACATTGCAAAGATAAGGGCTGACCGTTACCAGGGGCTTGCTTACATATTACAGCTACACTTAGATATTTATATATTTATTCTCATAAATTTCATAACATCTCTCCAGAGTAATTTTATTATTCCAGTTTGTCTGAAGAGGAAGCTGAAGTTACAAAGACATTTTTGTATCCAAATATACATTAAGTGGCAGAAAAAGATTCGAATCTTCACAGTGAGCCTGACTTGTTAACTGACATGCTATACTGGAAAACCATACACCAATAAATGAGGTGCTTATTTGATTTAGCCCCAAAAGATGTGCAGACACCCCTTGTGCATCATGGCTGTGGAGAGTGTGGACTGCTTTGTGCTTTTGGAGAAAATAACTGCTGTGATTGCAAATGGGTTTTTCAATGCACTGTGGTCTGCAAGGTCTCTTTCAAATGCAGCTCCTGATGCTGATCATCTCCTGGGGCTAATATCCTAATGTGGTTCCCGAAGAGGAAGGACCAATACAGGATTCCTCTTACTACCAAATTATGAGACGTTTCCTCAATTTTGCTATCAATGAGAGGATTATGACGTTAGAATTTCAGTGAAAAGTAATGAGAATTGCTTCCTATAAAATTCTTATTTAACTTATTTTACAATTATTTAATGTTCTCTGACCTGGAATATAAAACTGAAAAGGATTTAAGAGTCCTCTGACCCAAATAAAGTTTAAAATTTTATTGCACAAAAAGGCATGTGGACCAAATATTCATCAGTAAGAAAGTACTATTTTTGAGAGAGTAATTAAAAGATTGTAGGAAGAAATTGTTTTAGGAATACTGATAAAATAATATTTAAGCCAAAAGATAAAGAAATAAATATGACTTTCAGAGTGTTATTAAAATAATGGACTCCCGTAATTTGGATGAGGCTTCAGCCCAAAGAGTATAGAAACCAGGTTTATTTTCCCCACTATTTTTGCCTAGCACATGAAATGCCTTCTGTCAGTATCTGCCAAATTAACCAATAGGAATGTATTGTGATTGGATATGAAGTGTCCCACAAAAGTGTGTGGATGCCATAATATTCAGAGGTAAAATGATTGTATTATGAAAACTTTAAGCTAATCATTCCATCCTAGTTTGAATGCACAGACTAGTTTGAGTGGTGACTGTAGGCAGGTGGGGCCTGGCTGGAGGACAGAGCAAACTGGGGGTGCCTCTTAAGAGGGTGTACCTTCCTGCCCTTCTCCCTTGGCCCGTTTGCTCTCTCTTCTCTCCTGACCCTGCCTTAACCTGAGCAGCTTTCCTTGGCTGGCTCTTCCTAACGTTTGCCTCAGTGTGGGTCCAGAGCAATGGAGTCAATCCTTTATGGACTGAGACTTCTGAAACTGTGAGCTCCAAATACCGTTTCCTACTCTAACTTGTTCTTGTTGGGTATTTTGGGCACAGTGATTCAAAAGCTGACTAAAAGAGAAGATAGAGAATTGGAAACCATACACTGAAAAGTACAGTGAATCAGGGCAAATTGGCAACAAATTCTGTAAGAGGAGGTTTGACTAAATTTAAAATGAAGACGATAGTAGAAGTCCATTTCTTACTTTAAGAAAAATCTTCCCTTTTTATTTCAGTTTCAGCATTTGAAGAATATTTCATTGCTCCCATGTGGCCCCTGTACACGTACTGCTTATACATAAAAAGATTCAGTATGAAAGAAATTCAGTGTCTGCCAATACCTAATTCTGTGCTTCTGTGCAGGAAGAAACATTTACACCATTATTCTAGCTTCTGAGTTATGGTCTTCACCCAGTTACTCAAATGTCCAAAATGCTGCATCCTTGATGTCTTTGGTATCTCTATTTTCCACAAGGCATCACAGAGAAATTCTTCCACATATGAATTGTGAATATAGCAAATTAATGATTTTTGTTGATCATGTTTTTAGGGGAAGTTTTTATTCTATTAAGTGTGTTATAATAAGAAATAGAATATACTGGTATTATCTGTATGGATATTAACATTATATTTGATTATTAGTTTATCTTAAGGCATTGTAGTCTGATCAACCAATGAATAGTGCTTTGAGATTAAAAAATTAAAAACAAACTTTGGCATGAAATTATTTTACCTTCCTAATAAAATCCTAGTTTCCAGTTATTTATTACCTTTGACACAGAACTCTCCTTCAGTTCCAAACAATTCTTTCATTAGGCTCTTGCTTTGATCTCTTGTTAATTTGAGGTTTTTTTATGATTACTCTAAACGATGATTGCATCATTGTGAATATTTGTTTCCTAGGACTATTTTTCTAATAATATTTTTCAGTGAAAATTCATTTCATACCCATAAAAACCTCTCATTGGTTCCTTTGTAGGAAGGTATTCATTATCTTTTAATTATCTCATTAACATATTTAAATATCAATTTGCATGTGTGACATATAATATATATAATTAGTAATATTCTAATTATAACTATTTCATGATTGATTTTCATAGTTTCTGAATGTACATAATAATTACTCTTTAAAATTCCCTATAGAAGCTGGGTGCAGTGGTGCACACCTGTAATCAGCTGGTGGAGGGGAGGCTGAGGCAGGAGTATCCTGAGTTCCCAGCCTCAGCAATAGCGAGGTGCTAAGCAACTCAGTGGGACCCTGTCTCTCAATAAAATACAAGATAGGATGGGGTATGTGGCTCAGTGGTTGAGTGCCCCTGAGTTCAATCCCTGGTATCCCCCCACCAAAAAACAATCCCTACAGAAATAGTACATAGTATATCTTCCTCAGAGAAATATATATTTAGATATTTTGCCTATTTTTAAAATCAGATTATTTTGGGTTGTTTCTGTTGAGTTTTATGAATCTTTATATATGCTGGATACTGATTCCTTTTCAAATTAAATGTTTGCAAAGATATTCTCCTATTTTTTAGATTGTCTTTTCAGTCTGTTAATTGTTCCCTTTGCAGGAGTTTTAGTTTGATATAATCCCATTTTCTACTTTTGTTTGTTTCCTGTACTTTGGGAAGTCTTATCCAAAAATCATTGCCTGATGTCTTAGTTTTTCCTCTATCATTTTGAATGTCATTTTCCTCTATCGTTTGGAGTATATACACACACTGTGCCTCTTCTTAAAAAGAAATGGTGCTTAGTCATCTGACTCTAAAAAATATATGTTTTTTGATTTCTTTATAAAAAGATTGAGACTTAAGAGTATTGCACAAATTTTTTCCTATTGTATCTGCCCTTCTGCATTAACTTGTCCTTTTGAAATTAAACAGTGCATGTGCTTATTACTTGATATTTTCATTAGATTTTTTATCTAACTAGCTTTTTCAAAACATTTTTTAATGGTCAGTGGACTTTTATTTTATTTATTTATATGTGGTGCTGAGAATCAAACCCAGTGCCTCACACATGTTAGGCAAGTGTTCTACCACTGAGCCACACCCCAGCCCCTCTAACTAGCTTTTATACTTATTTTTTTCTCTATATAAAATTTTAAAATTTTCTGAATCCTAATTTCAAAAGACAAATTATGGGCTAGGGATATAGCTTAGCGTCACTCACCTGTCAAGTGAGAGGCCCTGAGTTCAATCCCCAAAATTAAACAATCAAATGATAAATTATGTTCCTTTTCAACTGTGGAGAAGTTGTAGAATTTAAGCAAATGAAATACATTAGTTGATGTTAAGTTCTTTACATATTAATTCTTTAGTGGTCAGCCATCGTCTTTATAATAGAAATATAAGAAATCAGTTATAATGTACTAATTCACAACCAGAGTTAGAAGAAGTATCAACTACTTGATAGCATTAGCAGGAATTTTAGCTCTGAACATCAGTTTAATTCTGTGTTTTTCTTACACAAATTTTTGGGGGTACCGGGGATTGAACTAAGGGGCACTCTACCACTACGCCACATCCCCAACCCTATTTCATATTTTAGTTAGAGACAGGGTCTCACTGAGTTGCTCAGCACCTCTCTTTTGCTCAGGCTGGCTTTGAACTGACGATCCTCCTACCTCAGCCTCCTGAGCTGCTGGGATTACAAGTGTGTGCTACTGCACCCAGCTCTCTGTGCAAAAAATTTTTAAAATCAGCTTCATATTTTCTTACTGGTTATCCTCCTTTACTTTTTTTCTGTGTCTTTCTATGTATCCATCATCCATCCATCCATATACATTTAAGATAGCCCAATTTTTCCTCTCTTCAGGGTAGTAAAAGCTACTAGACATTGGTTTCTCCCTGATTCTGCAGTATGCTCATGGGATGAATTTTCAAGGTGATCCTACTCAGAGGAAGCTCTTTGTGTCCATCATAGCCTTTTAAGGAACTGTCAGATTACTTATTTAAGTTGTGCATTTCTGACATCACATTTTTCCTGGTATCACTGACAAATGTCAGTAATGCTAATTTAGTGACACTTTCTCTGGACCCTCCTTTCTCAGGACTTGTATTTCTACCAGTTAAGATCCTGACATGTCTTCTATATACATGAAAGAGAAAGGGGTGCTTTTAAGTCCAGTAAGGGAGACAGTTACTTGAGCTTGTGAAATCTTGCACTGAAAGCTGAAATTCTATAATCAGAACATCATCTTGAAATGTCTAAAATGACTTTCACCTGAGTTAAGAAATCAACCTTTGTAGTACTTAGTTCATTTTATTTTCCTAGAATAAGTCTGCTATTATATTCCCCCTTCTGTCAGTCAGACAATGCCCTTCCACAGATAGGCTGGAGGAGATTTCAGTGAGTTTTCAAATGGGATGAATATATCCCACCTCACACCATGTTTACCAACTTGTCCTTAACTCTAAGGATGAATAATTCAAGAATTTCTTAGGACTGTATAATGAATTTACTTCTTTATTCATCAAGTATTGATTGAGGATACTTTGTTCTCATTCTGAATATCTATGGAAGGCATTAAAAAGAACGTAAATGAGTAGCCCCTGTACCCAAGTCGATCCTACTATTATAGAAAAATACAGGACACCAAGAAGCATTTATTTGACTGCTCTCATTTAAATTTTTTCTGATATCTGTATCAGTAAGGAAATCAAATAACATAAACAGCAGGTACATTGTAAGGGCTGAAGTGCTAACCTGTTTTCCTTTGCCCCCATAGTACCAGAGAAATATGGAGCCACCAGTGCTCCCTATTGCTCTGAGCTGCTGTAAGCTGTGCTTCCTGGGGTGGGGGTGGGGGACCAGTTTCAGCACAGACAAGCTCCCAGCCCTTCTTTTTTTTTTAGCAGAATTGAGGGCCTGAATTATGCATAAAACCAAAACAACTAGAAAATTTCATTTATAATTTAGCTCAATTCTAAATGCTGACTAATCTTCTTATAAGTTTGTAATTTCATCTAGACAATGCTTTTGTTGACTCTGCCTATTAAAGACAGATAAAGAAAGATCGCTGAGGGTGAGGAAGCATCTTATCAACAAGGATGATATTTAAATTTTCTTTTCTTTGCAATTTTTCCTGCAAGGAATGGACAGGACTGATTATCTATAAAGTACATATCTTTAATTTAATTAAAATCATGCCATGTATAAATTTGGAAGCTATAATTACACTGAGTCTAACATAATAATTGCTTAGAGTAAATTCCATTTTGGATTTTGTAAAGTTTTTCTGACTTTGAGGAGAAGAAAATCTCATACACGAAAATTTTAGATTGTGCCTGTTAAGCACTGAAATAAACCATCCTGAGACTTTATTGTAAATTTGAGTACTTGAACCCAAATGTGACAAGTTAGACCTCTTCAAAGCCTTTTGGCAGGTTGATGTGGTATGCACTGTAGCCTGATCCTATTGCTCTGCCTTAACTTGACTGTTCTTTGCTATCAGAATCAAAGCAGAATATGTTCTTCTGCATTTCTGAGTCCCAATCATTACAGAGCAAGTTTAACACTCAACCTTTTCTTCTTCCACTAAAGAGAGAGCAACTGGTTACTCTAGGAAAAACTGGTAGATTGGGGAAAATTTTAGTCTCTCTGCTTATCTTACTCATTTCACTTTTATTTGGGATGAAGTAGTCATTTGAGATATTAGAACTTAATATCTATAGTATATACCCATGAAAAATGATGGGCTCACTTTCTAAGTATGTTAGATATTTAGATATCCAGGTATTTAGCTGTTTAAATTAGATATTTGAAAATCAGTGAGAAGATAATTTGGAGAAATGAAGTTTCTCCAGTAAATCTGAGTATCCCATTTTAAAAACTACAAATTATATAATTATGTACAGGCCATCTGATAATTCTTAGTCCCTGATTTTTCTGTTGTGTCAAGGAGATAATATGACCTCTATTTTTATTTGACAATATTAGAAATCATATTTGCTAAAATTCTTTGAATACCTCCATTTTAATGTTTATGATTTTTGTTGTGGTAAAATTGTCTTTGCCATTATTAAGTAGTGATAAGCAGCAATTACTAGAAAAATTGCCAAATAATCTCTACAATAGAAGTAAGAAATAATACCAGTAATAACTTATTAATCTTAAGGTGGCAAAGAAAATATCAAACACAGAAACAAAGACAAGCTGTTCTCACAATAGGTGGTGTAATCAGTGTGCTAACTTCTAGAAAATTACATAAATTAATAATATTGCAGTGTCCTAGATTACAGTGAAATAAGCTCTACAATTCTAAGCCTTTCCTGACAAGCCCTGTGTAAAGGGAAGAGATGTATTCTTCATAGTAAAGCATCTGAAGAGAAAGCTTCTTACATTTATAAAATAGGGAAATAGAGGAAAATCGTTTATTTTGAATATTTTGGGGAAAACAACATTACATAAAAACTTCAGCACATGTTTAACAGAAATTGTCGAACTTTGATTGACTTTTCCTGTCTTCCTTGTAGAGTGATAACATTCAGATAGTAGATACAGCATTTTGGTTTTTGAGCGTAGCATTTGCAATGGCAGATGAAAAGCAAGGTCATTTTCCTATTCATGATTTTCCCATCTTGTTAAGAAAAGAAGAAACTGAATATAAATTTGCCTGTTCTCAGAGCAGACATGCTCTTTTACATTTATTATACAAAAGAATACAGAGCATAATGTCATTTAGTATGCAGATAGTGAAGGTTCCTAAGAGGTGGGAGAGCTGTTGCACTGATTGATCTTCAGCTTGGTAAGACCCACAGTTCTGTGGCAGAGACCTGGAGTTCTTTTAGGAGATCTTTCTCCCTCTCCCCACCCCGCCCCTCTTTCCCTGAAGTATCATACAATAAAGTTGAAAGTTCCCTGAGGAAAATTTCAAGCATTTGTAAGAAAGTTTTGAAGTATCTGCCTCTCCTCCTCCCCAACTGAAATATCTTACAGAAGCAGTGAAAGATAACTCAAAACACCAAAAGTTACTTTAATTTTACTTCAGTCAGGGTCCTGCACTTCTTTTACTGATGAAATGATATGAAGCATTGTACTAAAGCTAAGTTCTGCTATTCTGTGAGCTGAGGAAGTTGGCCATTTACTGCACTGAAGCGAAGGCATTGCAGAGAGAGATTGGGGTGAGCTTCGTATTTATGTCAAGTGATTTATAATATACACAAGGAAACCCTAGGCATATAGAAATCATCTATCCATTTCAGAAATATTTGATTCAAGGTTTAGCAATCAAAAGTCACCTAAAGCATTTATTGTTAGATGAATTGCACTGTTCAGTGTGGACATGTGAAGATTTATTCCCTTGGTAATGTTAAAGCTTATTCTCTTATGGTAATAGCGACATCTTTCTTGTTAAAGTTGCAATGTAGAGAAGGAGGGGAGGTGGAAGGAGTATAGCCAAAATCGTCATGGCATAAATGTTCACAAAATATTATATGCTTGGATTGATTCTATCTTCAGGCACAGCTTTAAGAAACAAGTTCTAAATATAGAACTTCTAGTTCTGTAAAAGAGGATTACTGAGAAAGGATCAAATGTTTAATTGCACATGACATGCTTCTATAGTTATGTTTCAGAAAATGCTTCCTGTTACCCATCTTTTGCTAAAAATCTTGTGCATTGATGACTTTTTTCTAACTTTAATGAAGCAAATGGAAATGTTACTTCTAAAGAACATCAATTAATGTTATTAGAGTGATAAATTTAATATCAGAAACTACTACTCTTTGAAATTGACCAAATTATGCTATGTGCATATATGAATATGCCCCAGTGAATTTCACCTTTATGTATATCTATAAAGCATCAATAAAAAAACAAACCAATAATACAAGGAATTCCAGTGGAGTAGAAGGAAGAGAACACAGGGATGGAGAAGGGGAGGGAGAGAGGAAGTACTGGGGACTGGGATGGAACAAATTTTATTCCGTGTGTGTGGTTATGTCAAAATAAACTCAAATACCATATATTATTATTATGCACTAATAAAAATACTTTTTAAAAGGACGAACAACTATTCTTTGAAAATCATTCATTCATTCATTTAGCAAAATGATAGGCAACCTCTTATGTGCTGACAAGTTCTCCACACTCTGCTTCCATATATAACTGAAATGAATAAAAGTTTCTCCCACAGTGGAAGAAGTAGAAAGAACCCCTGCTTTCTTATCCTTGCCAGGAAATGGAAAAAAGTAAAAATAATAAAAATAAAATGTCTCTCTGAGAATTCCTAATCATGAGTCATAGTTCCCAGGCTGTTGAGAACACATTTAACATGAACTGTATGACTCCAAACACTGCAAACATAAAATTTAATGTAAGTCATCTTGGAAAGTCAATGTCCCAGGTTCATAACTGATGTAGGTGCAAAATGTCTCTCTACATGAAAAGTGAAATATATAGCTCCAGTCATTCTCACAGAAAAAAATGCCAAAGTACATGAATTAAAAATGAAATGGAATAATACTAAATATGTAGAGAATTAAGACACCATGGAAAAAAAGATTTAGAAATGCAGATTGAATTTGCACAGACTGTACATAATAAAATTGTTAAAATACAGAATATAAGTTAGATTATTCTCTTTGAACAACAACAACAAAAAGCCAGAAAAGATGAAATTGAAATATGACAAATGCACAGGTGATTGTAAATATTGTCCAGTTGCATTGGAAATGAAATAAAATTGAATTGCTAAAAATGAAAACCATAATAACTGCAGATCTTTTGAAACCTGTGTATTAAATGGAAAACTGAAGAATGGATAGAATTAAAAGGCCAAGGAGAGCTATTTGTGAATGAATATGGAATAACAGAATGAATACATTCTGGAGACAGAGAGTGTAGGTTGGTGGCCCCAGAGTGTAGTCACCTTTTGGTAGCCATGAAATACTGGTTCTAGGAACCCTCATGAATGCCAAAATTCCAACACATTCATGTCCCTAATATAAAACGATGCAGTGATTGTGCATATACCCCTCCTGTATACTTTAAATTATCTTTAGATTACTAATAATACCTAATCAAAATGCCATGTGAATAGTGTTATACTTTATTGTTTGAAGAATAATGACAAAAGTCTGTATAGATGCAGTGTTTTTCTGAATATTTTCAATATGAAGTTGGTTGAGGCAGCAGAATCCATGGATACGAAGGACAACTGTACTTACTTTATTCTTAAAATTTACTGAAAATGGGGGCTGGTGTTATGGCGCAGTGGTAGCCTGCTCGCCTAGCATGTGTGAGGCACTGGGTTTGATCCTCAGCACCACATAAAAATAAAATAAAGATATTCTGTCCACCTACAACTAAAAAAAAAATAAATATTTAAAAAAAATTTACTGAAAATAGATCTTAAATGTTCTTACAACAAAAAAGAAAGTAATTATGTGAGGTGATATATGTGTTAATGAGCTTGATTTTGTTTCAATATGTATATCAAAATATAATGCTGTATTCTTTATATACATAAAATTATTTTATGTTAATTGTACCTCAATAAAACCAAAATAAAAGGAAATTTGGTATACAAGAAGAGACATTTAATGAAATGCTCCAGATTGTGGCACAGAGAGAAAATGAGATGAAAAAAAAAAAATCTTAGAAGGAGAATGAGGGATAATTGTACCATATATCTAATTCAACTTTCAAAAAGATAGAAAATAACAAATGATTTTTTAAAAGTCAAGATAGATCTAAAATACTTTCTAGAAATGATGAAAGATTTGGGACATGCAGAAAATGGAAGCAAGAAGAATTTTTTAAAAATCCACATTTGGATACACCATCATGAAAGTACCGAATGCTAACAGCAAAGAGATCTTATGAAATAGTTTTAGAGAAAATAACAAGACTGATAAAACAGTAAAAACTGGATTTTTGTGTGATTTTCCCCTAGTTGTTTTTGTTGCAGTAAAATGCACATAACAATATTTACCAACTAAGCCAGAATTACGTAGACAGTTAAATGATATTAAATACATTTACATTAAATGATATTAAATATATTTATACTGTTGTGCAAAAATTATTGCAGTGCATCTCCAGAATTCTTTTCATCTTGTAAAACTGAAGCCCTAGACTCATTATTAACAATAATTCTTCATTTGTCCTTGCCGCAAACCTATGGCAACCACCATTCTACATCTTTTTGTTTGTTTGTTGTTTTTTATTTGTTCTAATCAGCTATACATGACAGCAGAATGCTCTTCGATTCATTGTACACAAATGGAGAACTATTTTTCACGTCTCTGGTTGTACACAAAGTAGGGTCACACCATTCATGCAATCATACATGTACCTAGGATAGTGATGCCCATCTCATTCCATCATCCTCTCCCCATGTTCCCTCCTCTCCCTTCCCTCCCTTTTGGCTAATCCAAAATTCCTCTATTCATTCCATACCTGCCCCTTTTATGGATCCATTCTACTCTTTCTGTCTATAATTCTGGCAGCTCCAACTTTGTCATATAGTAGAATTTTGTAATGTTTGTATTTTTATGCTAGTTTATTTCAGTAAGCACAATATCCTCAAGGTTTATTCATGTTATATCTCTGTAGAACTTTCTTCTGCTTTAATCCTGAACAATATTCTGCTGTTTTTATATACTATATTTTCCTTATCCATTCATAAGTGGATGAATACTTGGGATGCATCTAATTGTTATCTATTGTTAATAATGCTGCCATGAGGGGCTGGGATTGTAGCTCAGTGGTAGAGCACTTGCCTCGCATGTGTGAGTCACTGGGTTCAATCCTCAGCACCACATAAAAATAAATAAATGAAATAAAGAAGTTATGTCCATCTACAACTAAAAAAATATTTAAAAAATGCTGCCGTGAACATGATTTTACAAATGTACCTTTCAGAACATGATTTCAGTTCTATGCTTTATCAGAAGTAGAATTTCAGGATCATATAGTAATTTATTCTTATTTAATTTTTTGGAGGAACCACTATACTATTTTCCATAATGGCAGTCCTGTTTTACATTCCCATCAAGAGTGAACAAGAGTTCCAATTGCTCCACAACCTCTCAAATGCTTTTGTTCTGTTTTGTGTGTGTTTGCTTTCTGAAAGTTCCCATCCTGGTAGTCATGAGGAAATATCTGATTGCAGTTTTTGTCTTTTTCTCTAGTGATTTCAGCTTTTATTTGCCTTTGTCTTAACGACATTGACCATTTTTCCATGAACTTGTTGGCTATTAGTATATATTTTTTGAGACATGTCTGTACAAATCTCTTGTCAATTTTTGAGTCAGCTTAGTTAGATATTTTTGTTCTTATTGTTATTTAGTTTTAGGAACAATCTATATATTCTGGATATTAATCAGTCATGATTTATAAATATTCTCATTCTGTGGCTAATATTGTTCATTGATAGTATTTATTGATGAAAGATGCTTTTGAAATTTCATGTAATTCATTTTGGTATTTTTTTTTTTGGCCTATACCTTTTATGGTATATCCAAAAAACCATTACCAAATCTCATATCTTGAGGTCTTGCAGTATTCTACTAAGCATGTTATGTATTTTTGGATCTCAGGCCTAAGTATGAGCCATTTTGATTTAATTTTTAGGTATGATGCTAGGTAGGATCTAATTTAATTCTTTTGTATGGGGATGCAGAATTTTCTTAGCACCATTTGTTGAAAAGACTGTCCTTTGTCCATTGAATGGTTTTGGCACCTTTGTCAAAAATCATTCAGCCATATGTGTGAAGGTTTATTTCTAGACTCTGTATTTCATTATACTTTTGTGTATATCTGACTTTATGCAATAGCATGCTTTATTCATACTACAACTTTGTAGTAAGTTTTGAAATCTGGAATATTGAATTCTCTAGCTTTGTTCCTACCTTCCAAGATTGTTTTGATTTTTGGAGGATCAACTTGAGAATTTAACTTGAAAAAAATTGAAATTTAGGAAAAGATTTACTTTTAGCAAAAGCCACTTTGGGACTTTGATCAAAATTTCAATGAATCTACAGAACACGGATGAATACTTTGGAATGCATCTAATTGTTATCTATTGTGAATAATGCTGCCATGAGGGGCTGGGATTGTAGCTCAGTGGTAGAGCACTTGCCTTGCATATATGAGTCACTGGGTTGAATACTTGGGATGCATCCCAAGTATTCATCCACTTCCAGTACTATGTTGCATAAATAGGATATAAGTAAGCTAAATGAGCCTTGTTATTGGCCTTAGAAGATGAGCTTTTTGGGGAGTATTGACATTTTTGAATTAAATTTTATTTGTTCTTTTCAGATATACATGACTAAGTACTAACATCTTAAGAACATTATGTCTTCCTTTCATGAACATTGAATGTTATTCTATTTATTTGTTATGTTTAATTTCACTAAGAATGTCTTGAAAATGTCATTGTATAACTAGTTCACCTCCTTAGTTAATTCCCAAATACTTTTCTTTAGATGTCATTATATATGAGATTGTTTTCATAATTTTCTTTTCAGATTTTTTGTATTTTTTGGAAATATGATAGATATTTGTGTGTTTACTTTATGTTTTACTGTCTTGGAAGAATTCATTTATTAGGTCTAACAGTTTACTGTGTAATCTTTACAAATTTCTACGTATAGGATCATACCACCTTCAAAGAGAGACATTTTACTTCTTCCTTTTTAATTTGAATGCCTTAAATTCTTTAGCTTGCCTAATTGCTCTGGCTAGATATTCCAGTACTATGTTGCATAAATAAGGTATAAGTAAACTAAGTGAGCCTTGTTCTTGGCCTTAGAAGATGAGCTTTTAACCTTCAACAGTGGAGTATGATGATTGCTATGGAATTTTTAATATGTGGATTTTATTACATGTATGAAATAAGATGATAGAACTGAGTAAAAAATTAGTAATCTCAATCAGTGTGAATGTACTTTCTTTTTTTTAACAAGATAAGGATGTTTATTGCATCACATGTTCACATTTTAAGTTATATTCAATGCAATTAATACAAGAAAATAAATTAAAGGCAAAAAATTTAGAATGATCAGAACTGTCTTAATGTGAATGTACTTTCTAATTCAAAGAAATGGTGAAACAAAATCATAAAGCAAAATATTCATCAATGATACTTTGAAAGTTAAGGACAGAAAATTTGAAAGAAAAATAATAGAAAAGCATATTAGCAACTACAAAAATGAAGCAGTTTTTAATTACACAAATAGACATAAAGGAAAAAGTGATACTAGAAATTTGGTGATTACATGTTGATAAAATGTTTATGTCTCTAGTAATATGCCATTTCTGATCTTATATCAACTAATAATAGTTCAAAATGCTTGAAATCAAAATTAAAGAAAAGACTGATAAATGAACTGTCAAGGAACATTGTGGTAATTGATAGAATTACTCATATACTAGTAGTTGATAGACTAAACTATAAATGGGAAATATGAACAACCCAGACAATTTAATAGATTTATATAGAACAGTGCTGCCAACAAATGGAGAATACATGCTATTTTTAAGATTATCCAAAATTGCCCTCCATCTAGGTAATAAAGAAAATCTCAACAATTTTCAGAGATTGAGATTTTATTTTTAGAACATAAATTTAGCTGAAAAGGAATACCATGAGGGCTGGGGTTATTGCTCAATGGTAGAGTGCTTGCCTACCATGTGTGAGGCACTGGGTTCAATTCTCAGCACCACATAAATAAATGAATAAAAGTTAAAAAGAAATTAAACATTATACAAAAAAGGAATACCATGAACTAACTAGAAAACTCCATAAGTTTGTAAATTAAAGAATATACATTTATAAAATGCCCATGAATCAATGAATTCATAATTGAATTTACAAAATGATTTGAAATGAATAATAATGGGAATAATATATGTCTGCTGAAGCATGCATTAAACAATAAATTAGAGGAAAATATGTAACTATTAGGGGTTACATTAAGAAAGAAAAGTATTAGCCGGGCTCCATGGTGCCCACCTGTAATCCCAGTGGCTCAGGAAGCAAAGTAACAAGTTCAAATCCAGCCTCAGCAAAAGCAGGCGCTAAACAACTCAGTGAGACCTTGTCTCTAAATAAAACACAAAATAGGGCTGGGGATGTGGCTCAGCGGTTGAGCGCCCCTGAGTTCAACCCCCAGTATCCCCCCAAAATTGACACTATTTAAGTATTATATTTTAGAAGTGAAATTTAAAAAGAATAATAAAATATAAGAATACAAGCCAAGTAGAAGTAAGGAGATAATAATGAAGAGAACATAAATTTAAAAAATGGAAAACAAAAATATAATAAAGATCAACCGGTTTTTCAAAATTGGTAAGGTAAAGTTTTAAAACCTCTGTCAAGATTCATCGTGATAGATGTTGCTGCAACGCAGAGCAGAGGAGGCAGAAGGCAGATATAGAGAAGTGGCTGGGTGGGCGGATGGCCCGTTATCACCACTGTCGAGGTGGTGAAGCTCAACATCCAGGTTCTGCCCAGCAAGCTGATGATGCCTAGGAGGGGGCTGAGCGCCTCCAGCGGGAAGTTGAGGGAGAAAGCCTGCCTGGGAACAGGTTCAGGCTAAGGTAGCTTCCTTGAACCACATGATCCAACTGATTGAAGAGGAGCTGGACCATGCTCAGGAGAGCCCAGCTACTGCCCTGCAAAAACTGGAGGAAGCAGAAAAAGCTGCTGGTAAGAGTGAGACAAGTATGAAGGTTATTGAAAACCTGGCCCTAAAAGATGAAGAAAAGATGGAACTCCAGGAAATCCAACTCAAAGAAGCTAATCACATTGCAGAAGAAGCAGATAGGAAGTATGAAGAGGTGGCTCGTAATTTAGTGATTATTGAAGGAGACTTGGAATGCAGAGGAACCAGCTTAGTTGTCCCAGTCGGGTTGCTGAGAGATGGATGAGCAGATTCAGACTAATGGATCAGAATCTAAAGTGTCTGAATGTTGCTGAACAAAAGCACTCTCAAAAAGAAGACAGATATGAGGAAGAAATAAAGATTCTTACTGATAAACTCAAGGAGGCAGAGACCCATGCTGAGTTTGCAGAGAGATCGGTAGCCAAACTGGAAAAGTCAGTTGATGATTTGGAAGAAAGCTGAAATGCACTGAAGAGGAGCACCTCTTGTACACAAAGGATGTTGGGCCAGACTCTGTTTGACCTGAATGAGATGCAGAGCTCCTCAGTCCCACCCTGCTGCTGCTCCTCCCTCTGACCCTGACTCCCTCTGAGGCAAGCCAGCCTGAAACTGACCTTGAAACTGAGGGCTCATCTTTAACTGGAAGCCTGCTTTTTCCTTTCAACACCCCATCTACCCCCATCCCCTTGTCTTTTTCACCAAACTGTCTCTGCCTCTTCCCAGAGATTCCAGCGGGACTAGAGGCTAAGCACCAACTTTTGGGAACAATAGGCAAAAAAAGCATTATTTTGATGTACACATTTTGTAATTTTTTTTGTTGTTGTTACAGTAACCATTTGTAAAATACTCCAAATAATTTTATATCTCATAGCAATCTAATTCCCTTTTCACTTTTGGAAGGTAACTTTCTAGCCTAATCCCTGTTGCCTGTTCCAGAGAGGAGGAAAAGAGGAATAGGCTTACCTTACTGAAAGCCAAACAGAGCCCAGAGAAAGACTCTAAAATCGGAAACCTCATTGTTCTGTGCGAAGTACTAGGCAAACCAGAAGCTGATTCCAAGAGGAGTTAGCCAAAAAACAGAAACTGTGCTATTCAGGTTTTGTTTTGTTTTTAGCTTTAAGACAACTTTATTCTTATTTTTTACTTTTTTTTTTTCATCAGAAATGACCAAATTAGCATGATGAGAACTCTGAGACTTTTTTTTTTTTTTTTTTTTTTGTGGTGCTGGGGATTGAATGCAGGGCCTCTTACATGTTTGGCAAATGCTGTACAACTGAGCCATATCCTTAGCCCTGAGACCAGATTTTTCTCCCATCTCTAACCCTTTCCCAAGTGTTCACAGAATGGATGATGAGTCCCTTAATCTTGATGTGACCACTTAATTACTCTTCTGCCTCCTTGAAAAAAAAAAGAAAATTATGTTTTTGCCACTGATTTAGCCATATGCAACTCATTTCATTGCCTTTTTCTGGGTCTGAAGCTGGTGTATCTAAAATTGCCATCTCATTGTGCTTTGTATTAGTCAATGCTGGAGAATCTTGAATGGTTTATGTATAAAACTTTTTAAATTTTATATTATTTTGAAACTTTGCATCTTTGAGTTTGGGGTATCTGGTCATCCTATCTGGCTGTGAGAGTCCTACAGTATGGGCTGGCCGTGTACTGATTTTTCAGTTTCTTTCCCAGCCGAATCCCCAGTTTTAGGTGAGGTTTCTGTGAGGTCTGTTAAGTGTACGTCCTGCAGCTTGTTGGCTTAGAATGTACTCTCTTTTGTTACAGTCTCTTTGGGGTCATCTGGATGAAAGAGAAACCAATAGTGCAACTGTTTTGATACTGAATATTGACAAAGGTCTTTTTGAAATAAAGAACCAGTCCCTCCAAAAACAGAAGAAAAAAACATTCATTGTGATAAAAGGAAAGGCCTAAATATACAACATTAAAAAAAGATATGGACATAGAGCAAATATTATAGAGAATAAAAGGATAGAGATATAAAATGAATAAATTTCTACAGAAATACAATTGCAAAATCCATTGAGTCATAGAAACTCTGAATAGATCCCAAACTATTAAAAATAATTAAGAGAAATACATAACTCTTAAGAAAATTCTAAGCTAGAAATAGAATGTTCTTCTTATATTATGAGGCTTTTATCATTTTTATCTCCAAACTCAATAAAAAATAGAAGAAAAAATTATAAAATATTTTTATTCATAAAAATAAACACAAAAACTGTGAACAGAATTTGAACAAATTGAAGCAATGTGGGAATAAAATATAATGAATTTTTGTAACCAAGCTGGGTTTATTCTGTGTATGCAGTCTGGCTGGCACTTTGAAAATCAGGTTACCATAATTATCTAAAATAGTTGAAGACAATCATTTAATAACATTCAATAAGTATTCATGACCAAAATTCTCAGCCAAGTAGAACGGAAAGGAATTTGTTTCTTACCTTGATAAGGACTCTCTACCAAAACTATCAGCAAACCTCATTTAAAAAAAGAAAAAAAAAGAAAGAAGTTGTGTTGCATTTACCTGTTCTTCCTGATGACATTTCTGTATAGAAGAAATCTCTTTTTTCTTTTTTCTTTTTTTATTTTTTGGTGATGGTGCTAGGGATTGAACTCTGGGTCCTGTTAATGCAAGGCAAGCACTCTACCAACTGAGCTATATTGGAAGAAACACTGATAAAAGTTTATTTGTTTTCTCCTGTGGTTGATGTGAGATGTCTTGTAACCAGAGCAGTTACAACAATCTGAGGGCCCCACTTGACTATCAGTATGCTCAGAGGTAGTCAGTATTGCATAGTTTTAATGTGGTGTAGTAGAAAGGTAGAGAATGCCTTGGTTCTAATTTAGCCTCAGATTAGCTGTCATATCTTCTTAGAGTCCATTGGTCTCAACTTCCATGTCTCATCAATGAGGACTACTGAACAAATTGTATTTAGCATACTTTTTCCCGAGTGGAGCCAGAATTAGCTACCATACTTTTCAAACTTGAGTAGATGTACGGGTTCCCAGGGCTTTTGCTAAAATTTTAGATACTGATTATTGGAGTTTGATGTGGAGTCTGACTTTTTGCCCTTCTAACAAGCTTTCAAATTGAGCCAGTGCTACTGACCCACACCATTTTTAAGTAATACATTTTAAAGAGCAAAGTTTTTTTTTAAAAAAAAACTTATAGAATAATTATTTTAAATAGTACATTTTATTTACTGAACTTAAAGAGATTTAATTTACCACAAAATAACTTGCAGCAATTTCTCCAGCAGTATTAATTATAGTGAATTCCTTGAATTACTTCCTTGATATGGTTGATCTCACAGACACACTGAAATCAGTGAAGTGTTTTATCTGTTTTTTAAAAATTCTATCATGAAAAGAGATCATAGTTTAATGGAATTCAAACAAATGGACAACTCTGGATTTGGAAATCATGAGACATGCAAGCTGCACAGCTAGTTGATTATGATGTAAAATATCTAGATCTTTGGTTCTTCATCTGGGGAAACAGGAATCTCATGATTTCTCTTTCCCTGAACAGATATGATTATAAAACTTTCATAGTTACAGGAGTTTTAAGATAGCTCATATATGAAATTTCAAATAATTTATGCATATCCTAAGCAGCCAAGTTTAGAGGTGAGTCCAGGCAATTATTTCAGTCATTAAAAAACAGAAGTGTTTTCAATTACCTCATCATTATTATATGCTTTGTTTCATCACATTAACAGGAAATGGATCAGTTCATCTATTTTTCACTCATCACCACAGTTCTGTTGAACCAGAAAGTAAATAAAATAAATATGATAGAAAATCATTCATATGTTGTGAACATTTAGTAACATTACATCACATGTCCTATTAGCCTATTTTTACTCTATATTTTAAATTAAGCCATTTGAACTTCTTGAAATAATGGGGTTACCATAATAATTTTCTTGTAATTTCTTTGATTCCTGGGATTTGTTCATTTAAAAGACTGAATAGGAATACATATATCTTAAATTGGGACTGAATTTTAAAGTTTATAATCTTGAAGGCTTTGTAAAAATTTATATGCTATAATGTTTTATTGGGAAAGTTTTAACAAATTATAGTTTATGTATGTAAAATATTTCACATTATAGAGTAGGAAAGCTATATTGGAAAGGATTAAATGATGACAATTTATCTTTAAAATGTTTTGGAAGGAAGATTAATGTTCTTTCCTGCAAAGGTAAATTGGCCTAATAATTTTAACATGATGAAATTTGAGAAATCTTTTTGTATCTATATTGATAAAAAGAATTCCCCGTAGCCTAAAATAGTCTTCCCTTTGCATCCATTCATTTTATGAAAGTCAAAGCTAAATTAAAAAGGAAAAGGAATAGAATAAATTGGGCATGAAGATGAAGCGGATGTTTCTGACATAGTAAAGACCTGGCAGAGTGAGTCAAAGTTGTGATGGGAGAGATTTATCATTGGAGTCTCTGCCTGCTGTTCCAACCCCTTTCTCCACGTTCTGTGCCATGTCCTAGTGTAGATTTCCTTCTGGTTCCCACTGGGTCATCCATTCCTTTCTGGACTCCCATCCTCCACTAAGTGGTACCTACCTTGTATTCTCCACGTAAACCTTTAGTATATGCATCTGTTATAAGTATCTACAATATGACTACAAATTTATAATTATTTGGGAGAGTCAATAAATACTGATGCATGGGTCCTACCCTCAGATTCTGATTTAATTGCCTCTGGGTTATGGCCTGGGCATGTCCTAGCGTAGACTTCCTTCTGGTTCTCACTGGGTCATCTATTCCTTTCTGAACTTACAGCCTCCACTAAGTGATACCTACTTTATGTTCTCGACCTAAACCTTTAGTATATGCATCTGTTATAAGTGTCTATAATATGGCTACAAATTTGTAATTATTTGAGAGGTTTAATAAATACTGGTGCATGGGTTCTGCCCTCAGAGATTCTGATTTAATTGCCTCTGGGTTGTGGTCTGGGTATTGGGAGTTCTTCAATCTTTCCAGGTGACTAATGTATAAATGTAACTCCCCAGAATATACCAGAAAGCATACTTGACTCTTTAAAATGATCACTTACTTAATATTCCAAATACTCTTCTAGGAAGATATTATTTATATTGCAGAGGAAAGGGACTGAACTATCAGAAAGACTGAGTGACTCACCTAAGGTGAATACCACGTAGGTAGGTATGAGATCCCATCCTTGTTACATTATTGCAGGTCTGCTTCTTTTCTTTCTTTTTGAAGTAGGGCTAATTTTATGTTGTGTGATTATGGTCCCTTTTCTTGTTATATCAAAATATTTTTAAAGATGTTCAAGAAACATTATTTACTTATGTATAATACTAAGTTCCTATATCTATTATGGTAGAATTATTCAGGTTAGTTTTTCACTTGATTTAATGTGGAATTGCAGTGGTCCATTTAAATTTAAATTGGTTTGTTCTTTTAGCCTGACCAGCAGGGCCAAGATATTTTATATTGTATCCATTTTACTTGGTGACATGAAATTCTAGTCTGCTCTTATTTGATTTTGGTTATACATTAGAAAATATGCATGTATTTTCTATATTGTGGGCCCAGTAATAAAACCCACACCTTAGTTCAAAATATTTCATGTTATGTTATGGCAGAAACAGAATACTACTCAAAACACTTCTTTGATTGGTTAAAATTATATTTTTCTTTCAAAGTATATGTAATTATATTTGATAATTACTTTAAATTATGGATTTCCTTCTCTTGATCCTACATGGTAAAATTACTAGTTATGATTAAATCGTCTGTTTGTTGAGAAAACTCTAACTTAAAGAAAAGCACTTTGATGGATTATTTTAGGCACAGTTGACAAAAAGTGTCACTTAATAGCATAAAGGATCCATCTTACAAAGAATGTTAAAATGCTAAATAAAAATTACATTAAATAGTGAAAAGATATATTTTTTCATATCATTTCTTGGAAAGCTGTTTGTCATTATCTACTGAATCTAGTAAGTAAATAAACCAGCTACTTAAACACATGCATAACCTAAAACCAAACATTTAAAAATACATGGTTTATAAAATAATGTTTATAGTGACATTATTTTTAATATGAAAAAAACTAAGAACAACCAAATGTCTATCAGCAAGGAAAGAACTAATAATAAATTGGTGTATTCATCAAAAGAATACAGCAATAAAAAAACTATTTTATGCAACAGTATGGCTAAATCTCACAGACAATATTGAGTGAAAGAAATCAGACACAAAAGAATGCATTTCAAGTACATGAAATCCAGGAGCAAACAAAACTGAGAGTGGTTACCTTAGGAGATAAGTATTAACTGAGTAAGGATACAAGAAAGCATGCTGGGATGTGGGAAATGACTTGGGTTTTGATCTGGGAGCTTTTGAAGATGCATAGCTGTATAAAAATGGAGCTGCATACTTGCAGTTTGTGCAACTTACTTAATACAAATTATAACTTGATCACAGTATAGTTAGTTAACTGCTGTGTGTGTGTGTGTGTGTGTGTGTATGTGTGATTAAAATTTTTGATCTAAAAGGATAGAGGCTATGCAAGGCTAAGACTTTTAGACACAGCGAATGTTTGTATGAGGGGAAGAATTTTTTGTTGGCCTCTGAAGATTCAAAATTAAGGGTCCAGATGGCTGTGTCACTCACCATAGTGCTTATTTAGGAAATCTATTTTTTCAACACTTGCCTGTGTTCTGCAGTGCAATTGAATTAATTTTTAAAGTTATTATTATTTTTACTTTGTGAAATCTTCCAATGATTTCAAATTGGTATTTTGGCATAAAGGAGAAGGAGCAAACTATTCTTAGTATACATGATTTTAACATAATGACAGCAGAACTTGAAAATTAACATTGCCCTAATGTAGTGTCCCCCACATTTAGAAATAATTTTTCTCTAATAGTTAGAATAAATCACTTACCAACATTCATATGATGGTTTATAATATGACCCTGTGTTCATCATTAGCATCCCAAACAACTATTTTTAAAATTATACTCTGAACTAAGAAGGTTTTTTTTTTTTTAATAATGTCTAGATTTCAAGGTTTGGTCATTTTCTTTATTATCAAAATGATTTCACAGTATCATTTTAAAGTGGTAGTATCTGTGTCAGAATGCATTTATGAGTTTTCCATGGAAATTTTTTTTTTTTTTGGTACCTGGGATCAAACCCAGAGGCACTCAAACACTGAGTCACATCCCCAGCCCTTTTTATTTATTCTTTTTTTTGAGACAGTTTTTCACCAAGTTACTTTGGGCCTTGCTATATTGCTAAGAATGGCTTTGAACTCATGATCCTCCTGCCTCATCCTCCTGAGTCGCTGGGATTACAGGTCTGTGTCATTATGCCCAGCTTGGAAATTGTTATTTTCAATAGAGATTTCCTATGTAAGATTTGTTGCACATCTCTGGAGTTGAGAGGATGCAGTGATCATATGGAGTGACACTGTGTTTAAAAGACAGAGTAAAACTATTTATAACTACCACGGAAGTACAAAGTTGTTTGCTTAAGAAGCAAACAAAAACTCAGTAATTAACTTTAAAAAAAATTTTCAATTATGTGTACACAAAAAAGTATGTGTGAGGAAATTTTATTAGGAAATGCTAATTGTCAATGCCACAGAAGTTTGAGCTAAGATTAAAATTTGTCTGCTCAGTATGTAGCAACAGAATTGTAACTCATGAAAGGAAATGTAAATATCATATATCTGATCTTATATCTTAACATAAACTATGAAAAATTATTTGAGAAAAATATGAATATCGTATCTTTTTTTGTAGAGCCTGCAAAAAACAACACTCAGCTTATATAAAGTATCATTTACCAATTCTCATGGGTCCAAAATGGAACAACTGAGTGGTAGGTAATAGAATTTTGCTCACTTACACAATCATAAGACTGTACTGAATTTCCTATGGAATCTTGAGTTAACAAATATTTTATACCTCTATAAAAATATTTAAATATTTAATTTTTAAAAATTACTATCAAATATGTGTCAAGCCAAGATAACAATGGTTTCTTTATTCAGGTGATAGTAATTGCAAGAGGTATGTTTTTAGTTGTATAATAATATTATGAGCCATCTTGTACTAATGGAATATCCAAGATTCCTCTTTTATAAAATCTGAAATTCTGAATCCTAAATTAATGATTTAATGTTTTTCTTATTTTTTATTTCTTAAAATTACTAGCCATTAACAGAGTACTAAATTTAACATTATAAATGATCAAGGAAATAACAATTCTTCCAAATTATACTGAATTAACTTGAAATACAATAGAAGGCATGAACCAATCATATAAAACCTATTTATAGTTGTAATGGCTACTAGTTTAGACTCCCTGCAGCTGATTAGGAAAATACTTCATTTGGAGAGCTAGCACAAGACACATTAGGAGTATTCACTTACCCAAGTACCCGCGGCCTTAGCTACATAAAAAATGCTTTTTATATAACTATTGCTACTCTCTTCAAAATTCCAAATGCAAGCTAGTACCTGCCTGCTTGAATTTCCTGGAGCCCTTCACACTCACCATTTTATAAACACATGCTTTCTGATCTCTCCTCTCTTTACCCAGACTGAATCATTTATTTGTAATAAGCCCAGAAAGTTAGAAGGCCTCTTGACCACTAGGTCATATTGATTCTAAGCCCTATTGTCCCTTAAATTCCTCTTGGCTCATTTCTAAGTCCACATCTCTCACAATGGAGTATTTTTGGTGATCCCTGAATGATCTCTCTGCCTTCAAACTCCCCTGTCCTCATTATTTCCTTTATACTGTTAGCCAGAATTATTGTTCTAAAATACAGATGTGATCATGACTCCTCAAATCTCTTAGTGGATAAAAGGATAATGCAAGAGTTTTACGCTTGTACATGACCTGGCTTCACTTTCTACCCCAGTATCTCCTTTGGAACCAACATTTGCCTCCCTTAACACACATTCTCTACCTCTTCTCTGCTCTGTGCACTAGAAACCAAACTTGTTTAGGCACTGCACCTTCTTCATATTTCTTCTCCTGTGTAAGTTACATGGATCTCTTTTACAAGCTCTAGCTAATTGTGGGATTTTGTCAAGTTTGGCCTTGGCCTCTGCTTATTTTCACTCTAACAACTCCCTCAGAGAGAGTTCATTTGCTCCCAGAGCTTTCTTTCTTTTTTTTTTTAAAGAGGCAGCCAGGCATTACATGACTCTTTTTTTAAAAAATATTTTGTTTAGTTGTAGATGAACACAATATCTTTATTTATTTTATGTGGTGCTGAGGATCGAACCCAGTGTCTCACATATGTGAGGCAAGCGCTCAACCGCTGAGCCATAACCCCAGCCCCTGCTCCCAGAGCTTTCACTGCCACTTTTGTGGTTCTGGTATTTCCTCCATCCAGCGCATACAGCCTATAGCTCTGGCATAACCTTTCTAAAACATAATCTTTGACAAGTTATTTTCCTCTTCAAGAAATTATAGTTATATATATACTGTTCATT
>PVHX01005035.1:76099-117372 GCA_004024805.1 Geosciurus inauris | reverse complement strand
GCCTCGGATGAAAATCACTCACACACACACGCAGAACAAGGCAAGAGAGACTCTTTTATTGAGCTCACGTCCCTCTTTATATATGCTAAGATGTCCTATATCCTGCAAGCGCTACAGGGTGCACAGGGTGTGACTATTCTACTAGCACCCTGAGACTATACACAGGAAAGAGGAACTGTTACAAGAATGCGGAACTATGGCCCAAACCACATGATTGGAAAACCTGATACTGTTGCACATTATGTACTGTGGAGACACCCCAGGCCAGCTCTCTCCCACAATACATCTTGCAAACCACATATTTTTATTCTTTCCACTTTCTTTTTTTTCCTAAATTGTTTTAGATATTCTAGGCCTTATACATCTACCTAGAAATTTTAGATCATGTTTCTCTAAAGAAAAATATTTCTGAGATTTTCATTGGGCTTGCATTAAACTTTTAAATAAATTTAGGGACAAATTACATCTTAATAACATTGATTCTTTCAATTAATATCCATAGTAAACTTCTCTTTATTTAGGTCATCTTTAATTTTTGTCAACAATATTTTTTAGTTTTTTTTTTTTTTTTGGTATCAGGGATTGAACTCAGAGGTACTCGACCACTGAGCTACATCCCCAGCCCCATTTTGTGTTTTATTTAGAGACAGGGTCTCACTGAGTTGCTTAGCACCTTGCCATTACTGAGGCTGCGTTTGAACTCATGATTCTTCTGTCTTAGCCTCCCAAAGTGCTGGGATTATAGGCATACAGGCATGCACCACTGCACCCAGCAGCAATATTTTTGAGTTTTCATTATACAAGCCTCAGACCTACTTTTCCAAATTTTTCCTAAGTATTTTGTAAGTGTGCAGCTTTAGTTCAGATGCCTTACACATAATGCTGTTTCATAAATTTTAATCCCCTGGTTTGCTGGTAATATACAAAGAGAAAGTTAATTTTTATATTGATCCTTATTTCCTCATATTTGCTAACTTCACGTATTGTTTCCAGTTTTTTTGAGTAGATCACCATTTTCTTCTTAGATTTTCATATCTTTTATCAATAAACGAATTTTAACTTCTTTTTTGAGTTTCCTAAGGAAACTTTATTGTAGCACATTGCTTGGTAATAAGGCAATTGGGAGGACATGCATAGCTACCACTTGGATTTTAGAACTTTTTATATCTACCAAACAGAACCTCTTTAGTTGTGAATGGCCAGATTATTTTAGGACAAGCTATGAATGCCTTATCTTTTACTTTTCCTAAAGAAATGTCATGTTTTATTGGTAATTTCTTTCCTAATCCTTTTCTAAGATTAAATGTTCCTTCTAGCTTAACCCAATAATCTATTTTTAATACGCTTTTATTAAATTGACTGCATACTAGCCTATGTGCTTATGTGGTATCTGCAGTCATGCAATTAAAAATTACCAGCACTTAAGTAACCTCCAAAGTCAGATGATTCTTTCATAGGCTCAACATTTCTATGGAGAGTTTTGGTGTAAGTAGAGTTTCCCATATTATTCCATAAGCTTCTCTAAAAGGACAGGTCCCCTAAATTTATTCTGGCCATTGTGTCAGTGTTCAAGCTACCCTTTGGTTCAATCAAATTCTCCACAATTGGAGATAGGGTGCACTTGCCACATAACAGAATAACAGAAAATATGAGCCTAAAAATATGAGGCTCACATGGTTTTTCATCAGCACTAGGGGTGCTGATCAGAGGTCAAACTTGAGTTTCAAATTCAATTTATTTGTTTGTGCTGGTAAAGATGTAATAAGACTAGTTTAGTCAATCTTAACTGCCTGTTACATCCCCAAACTCTGTACAAAACACAGAATGCAGCTACGTAAGGTCTCTAAAAAGTGCATCTGGAGAGAGGAAGGACAACTTTCATCACCTTTTACAGATTTTATCCAAAGGTAGATGTTAGTCAGAATGTTTGTCATGGTGGTGGTGACACAGACAGCTAAAGCTGAAAATTAAACAAAACAAACAAACAACAACAACAAACCCTCACTGTTTTGGGGCCAAAGAACTAAAGAAAAATCTGGAGAGAAGAGAGTTGGAGGATGAGGTCGCTTAGATCTCTTACCTCTGTATATCAGTATATGAACCTACATATTTTCTGGGAGTAACTCAACACTACCTGTGAACAGGACAGACCAAAAAGAGAATAGCAAATCTGTAGAATGCAATCTCATTTCAAATGGACACCAAATGTCATCCTTTTGTGTATGTATGTGTTGGCCAGTCATAAAGAAACACTTGAAGACTGGGCTGAGATTAATTCACTGCCCAAGATTCAGACTAACTCCTGAGTAGCAAGTAAGAGGGAAAGACCCAAAGCATCCCAGCAAAAATTTTGATAGTTGAATTGATACCGAAATTATAGATCCCAAAGACAAGCCCAAACTCATATTCTGAATTTAACTCGGATGAATGCTGGTTTAGACAAATGCATCAACCTTATCAAACACCAAAGTGTCGACACATTAAACTCATGAAACAAGTTCAGCTTGCTTCCTGTTTTAGTAATTAAAGTTTTACTGGACACAGTCAAACATTTTCATCAATCTATCACTACACCTGTTTTGCACTAAATTGGCAGATTGACATGTCACAGAGTACCATATATTATGCAAAGCCTAAAATATTTATTATATATATTACATAGTTTTACTATTTAGGATTACATACAAAGTTTGCTAATGTTTGCTTTTTCTTATCTTTAAAATAAAAGCCAAATTTAATCAATATACAAATACCCAGAAGACTAGCATAGTTCTCAAAACTGAAGATAATTCATACTCAACAATCTAAAATTACCCAGATATTGGATTTATTAAAATAGACATTAAAATAGCTATTTTAGACATTAAAATAGCTATTATAACTATTCCCCATGAGGCAATATTTACTATACTTGAAAGAAATTAATGTATAAAAATTTTCAGCAGAGAAAAAGAAATGATAAAAAAGAACCACATGGAAATTTTAGAAATAAAAAATACATTTGAAATACAAATTCATACTAAATGTTGAGGAGCAATACAGAGATGGTAGAGGACAAAGTCTATGAATTTCAAGTTTGATTATTTGAAATTATCAAGTACAAAGACTTGAGAGGAAAAAAGAAAAAACTAAAAAGAACAGAGATCCAGGTCTACCATTCATGCTACTGAAGTATCAGAAGGAGAGAAAAAAGACTAGTGCAGAAAAATACATAAAAAGTGGTTTAATTTTTCTTAAGTTTGATAAAGTGTTGATAAAATGTTTGATAAAATGTATGTTCGACAAATGTTTGTTTTGATGTTTTCAGACTTAGAAAATTTAATAAATCTCTGACAGAATATATGTAAAGAAAGCTATACTCACACACACATAATAATCAGACTTTTAAAAACAAATAAGCAAGTTTAGAAAGCAGCTAGAGATAAATAACATATCATACAGATATAAAATATGAATTGAAAGACTAGACCTTTTGTCAGAAATCACAGAAGCCAAGGAACCAGGGAACAGCAACTTTAAAGCACTTAAAGAGAACAAAATCCACCCCCCCATCCAAACAAAACAAAACAAAACAAACAAACAAAAACCCTGTCAACCCATAATTTTGTACTAGCAGAATAAATGCTTAGATGTAGGGAAATTAAATTAATTTGTCTTCAACCAACTTGCTGTAAAAGAAATATCTTAAATATGAATGGGAATTTTACTACAAGGAAATGTTTGAACTTTATGTAGAGAAAGAATCAAGAGAAATATAAAAACCTGGGTAAAGGTAAGAATATTATTTCCTCTTTAGCATTGTTGTTAGTTTTTAGTGTTTCTAGATGTAGTATACAGCTGTGTGAGGCAGGAGTAAGAAAATCTATGACTGTAAAAAGTTCAGCAATTAATTTGAAGTGGTAAAGTATTAACTTTAAATAATGAAAACAAAATTTATAGGCTTAGCTTATGGTTCAAAATAAAATGCAATACACTATGTGATTATAACATATGGAATGAAACAAAAAGAATTAATGCTTGTAGCACTTCTGTATTTTGCCAGAAGTAGTAAAATATAACACTAGTAGACCATGAAATTGTGGAAATCTATATATAGGTATAGATAGTTGTATTATATACATATTAATTACATGTGTATTTTATTTTCTTGGAGCACAACAAAGGAAATGATGTAAAAATATGTAGACCCTCCAAAATAGGTAAGTAAAAATTGGTTAATTACTACAAACAAATGATACAAAAGAGAAGAAACAGGAACTCAAGAGGGAAACATAAGACTAAACCACATAAATATTGAAATGGTAAAAGTCAAATTAGATGAATAGTCACATTACCTTTGAACTGGGCAGGGTGATAGTTTCCCATATGCTCTCTATAGGAATCCTCTCAAGGAGAAACATAAATAAAATGGCAAGTAGGAGATCCCGACATTCATCTTCTCCACAAAACAATGAATTAATAATCATATATAGATAAAAATAGCTTGAGGAGAGTTCCAGATTATAGTAAAAAAACTGCGGAAACCTTGGTGAGCACAAGAACCAAGGACAACCTCATAGAAAATTATAGAAAGCATTTTACCTGTGGAACTCCATATGCCACGCTCATACAGCTTTGCAGCAAGAGAGATAACCTCCTTGCAATTTCCCCCAGTGGGGGGCGGGGGTAGGAGAAAATAAGTAGATCTCATCAGCCTTCATTATTGCAGATACATGAAGTTTTCACCACTGAGGACCCCCCACAGTCCTCAGTACTGCGTTCAGCTGATAAACCAGCTTGGGGTTATGAGTGTCCCCTCAAATCATACACCTAAGGCAGGCCTGCTTATTTTATTCCCTAACTGTCCCCTCAAATAATATACCCAAAAGCAGACCTCAGTATCTTATTCCCAGCTGTGACCTTGAAGTAGCAGTGCGACTTGGTTTGAGTTTCTGTCAGCCACAGTTGAGAGTCAGTCTTAATCAATTACCCACACAGAAACCGAGTGAAAGCCACATATCCCCACACACTTGGCAACAGGCGTATTATCTACAGACCCAACAACAGACAGTGAACTAGATTCTTGTTTGAGCCTCTGTCCCAATGACCAAGATATTAAAACAAGTCTCATCTGCCAATGAACTAGGAAGGGTCTGTTCCCACACAAGCCTCTGGTACTATTACTATTACTGTACTCATCAACTGCATACCCCTCTGTGGACCCAGAAGCAGCCAGGTTAACTCATCTCCAACTCCACTTAACTGTGATCATAAGGGCGATCTCATCAATTCAAAAACCAGATAGGAGAAAGATTTTACCTGCTAAAACAATCTGTAAAGATTGTAAGAGATATTTGCTCTTTCAAATGCAGAGACATCAAAATAAAGCAGTATGGATCAGGAAGAGTCAAAAAACCACAACACCTTCAAAAGAAGCTAAGCTCCAGTAAGGGAACCCAAAGAAATGGAGATCTATAAATACCTTAACAAATAATTCAGAATAATTATCTTAAAGAAGTTCAAAGAGATGCAAGAGAACACAGAGTACCAAACAAAATTAGGAAACTACTGCATAGACACAAAATGAAAAGTTTAACAAAGCAGAAGTCATAAAAAGAACAAAATGGAAATTCTGGAGCTGAAAAGTACAACAAATGTTTGAAAAAAATGCAAGAGTTGTAACAGCATTCTCGATCAAGTAGAAGAAAGAATCTGTGAACTTAAAGAGAGACCATTGGAAATCATCAAATCAGAAGAAAAATAAAGAATGCAAAAAAGGTAAAGAAAGCTTACAGGATTTGTTTTTAAGCACCATCAAGCAAACTAATGTGTACAATAGAGAAATCTCAGAAAGAGGTAAAAAACTCATGTAAAGGAACTAATGGCCCAAGTTTTTTGAAACTTGGGAAGTAAATGGATATCCAGGTAAGTGACTCACAAAAGGCCCCAAACTAAATCAGCCTAAAAATGACTGCCATGCTACACTGGAACTCAAAGAACTTTTTTACCCCTTTCATTTTACTGATGTAATATTTCCCCAAATCTTGATGGGATTCCTTAGTAGAATTTTAATGTTTTTGAATTTTCATTTTATTTGTTTATATTTGTCTTGTGATTTATCAGTTTCCTCTAATTATATTTTTTCACTTTATATCCCTTGTTCTCTCTCTGTAACATCTCTACTATGTGAAGCAATGGAAAAGCTGAGTATGTGCCTCAATAGTAGATATGTCTTTACAGATTTCATTTTATAAGCATGTGGAGTACCAGCCATCATTATTTTGAATCCAACTATTAAAGAATGGTAAAGACTTGGCTCTATTGTATCAACTCCTAACTTGCATTAGTGTTCTTCATACTATTAAGGCAAATTATTATTATTATTTTTTTGGTACCAGGAATTGAGCTCAGGGGCACTCGACCACTGAACCACATCCCCAGCGCTATTCTGTGTTTTATCTGTAGAGACAGGGTCTCACTGAGTTGCTTAGCGCCTCGCCATTGCTGAGGCTGGCTTTGAACTCGCGATTCTCCTGTCTCAGCCTCCCTAAGTGCTGGGATTACAAGCGTGAGCCACCGCCCCCGGCTTAAGGCAAATTATTTAATTACTTTGGAAAAGGTGCCTCATTTGTTCACTTTTCCCCAGCATTGAGGCAGCAGGGAGGAATTAATGGTCTGTCTGTGAATATGCCATGAGTTTGTGTGTGTGTGTGTGTGTGTGTGTGTGTGTGTGTGTGTGTGTTGTGCAATTATTGTTCCATTTGGAAATCTCTACTAAAGCCCTTGATGATGTACATGCTCTTCTATCTTTCATTATTCCTGATGTTTTTAATTCCTGATCTGAGCTACCTTCAAGGTTTTGCAAGGTAGGTCAGTTTTTAAAATCACCTTATCACATGTTCTTTATTGATGTCATCTGCCATTACACATTCCATCTAGTTTTTATTTTTCAGAAATATGTGGAAAATTCTTACATTTTCTGAGTGTATAACTTTTTAAAATTTCATTCTAATGGAGTTTAATGAAATACAATAAATATTTACTAGTCTGTCATTTTACAATGAAATGTCTGGATTTATTTTAAAGTAACAAGTATTTTTAATTTACTACAATAGTTTCTACACTTAAATATCATATATAATGTTTATGTATACATGTATTTAGAAATACAAAACTCATAAATATGTAGTTGAATATATATATTCATCTTTATATGAACATCTTTAATCTAAAATTCTGAACTCTGAAATCTAAAATTTTTTGAAGTCTACAATGACATCACAAGTGGAAAATTCCACATTACTTCATGTCATAAGTCATAGTCAAATGCAGGTGTAATAAAAATATATAAAATTACCTTCAGGCTATGTATATGAGGTGCATTATGTAAAATATAAACATATTTCATATATAGACTTGGGTTGCATCCTCAAAATATCTGATTTTGTATATGCAAATATTTCAGAATTCTAAGAAACTTGAAATCCAAAACACTTTTGGACCTAAGCACTTGAACTGACATATCATTGAAATGTGCACATATATAATTCAACATTTTAAAAAATAAAGAATTTTATTCTTTGCTGATTTTAACTGCAGAAAAAATACTTAATAGCTTTTACAAGGAAATAGTATGAAAGACATGGGTAATGAACATGAAACCATATTAAATTATGATATACGTTCATATATAACTTTTTTAGGTTGTGTCATTAATAATATATTTTACAATTCCACTTGTACAAATGAGTAATTCAGAAAATAGCATAGAAAAGAAAAATTTATGTTTTAAAAATATAAGAGGAAAGAAAAAACCTGAAGAGGAAAATTCAAACTCAGAAAGGGAAATGGAAAACAAAAGAAAATTAACACAAAAAGAAATTAGTCCTGGAGTAAATATCATAAGATTAGTTATAAAATGTTCTTCAGATAATTATATTTATTAACTTATGCCTCTTTAATAAGGAAGAATTTGACAATTATAATTAAATTAACTAATGTATATTGATGTTTAGTTAAGATTTACTATAATAGATTTGTGTTAATAAATTGAGTGATTTAATTATCATTATAACAATCAAAAGAATTATTTTATGCTAATAAAGGAATCAGAACAAGAATTTAAGTATTCTGAATGATGGATTATGTGATTGAAATAGTTTGTATGAAGATTAAAATTATCATCGCAGTCTGATTTTAAAACTTAGAAAATGGCAGTTGGAAGACAGAACATTTCGTCAAAGAATATTTCTTTATCAAAAAAATTTTGTCAAGCTTCCTCATGCATCTTGCAATTTGTGAAACAGAGTGAATAGCCTAAAATAGTGAATGGAAACTTCAAAATGGATTAGTATAAATGTAAAATATATTGAAATATTCTATTAATTTTCATATCATTTATTAAAATAGAGAAATTTCTGATGTCTCTTCCATCTTTCTAGAGTCTTTAAGAAAAGACATTTAATAATTGTGCATTTTTTCATCCTACAACCAGGAGGAAAACTTTTCTTCATATCCCCCAAAATTAATTTTACTGGATATGACTAAAACAAAATACTGAATAATATAATGAAAAATTTAGTAAGAAATTAAGCATTAACAAAAACTAGAGACATCTTGTTGATTATTGTATAAACATCTCTTGATATAACAAAAGGATTTCAAAATATTTTATATATATTTGATAATTACATTTATATAATATTTAATAATATATAGTTATTCATGTGGAATTCCTATATAAGAAATCAAGACTCTTTCATTTAACCCTTAGAGCTGAATTTGCATCTCCCTTCCAAAATTTATTAACTTAAAAAAATTGTTCTTCAGAAAGTTCTCTTTAGAACTCAGGATTTAGAGAAAATTCCTTCTTATCATTTTTAAATTGTGTGCAGTTTATCATATGATACTGAAATCAGACAATAGAATAATATGAAAAATGATTATGCCTCTCAAAAAACTTTAAATAAAATTATTGTACATTGTTTATAGTTTATAATGAAAAGCAATAATTCTTTGTCTGACTTTCACAAATATTCAGTCTTGTTTTGAAGAGGAAATTTTTTTAATAATATATTTTCCATTTTTAGTTACTGATGTTTACTTTGCCTATGTAAATATGGAAGTCAGTTCCGTTACTTTTTATAAAACCCATTGTCTTCCTAATCTGTTTTGGATTAGAATATCTTAAAATATAGTCATATTCTAAATATATTTTGACTTTTTTAGATGACATTATCCTCCTTACCCTTAGAATTTTCAATCTTCATTTTTATTTTATTATTGTTGTTATTTCGTACTGGGATCAAACTCATGCGTGCTTAACCACTAAGCCACATCACAACCCTTTTAAAAAAATATTTTATTTAGAGACAGGGTCTCACTAAATTGCTTAAGACCTTGCTAATTTGCTGAGGCTAGCTTTGAACTCACAAACCTCCTGCCTCAGCCTCCTGACCTGCTGGGATTACAGGATTGTGCCCCTATGCTTGGCTTCTTTCTTTATTTTTTGCATTTTGTAACTTAATCACTTTATTTATTTCCAAACTTTCAGCTATACCATCTTTTTTGTGTAGTCTGTGCCCAGGCCCAATCTCAGAAACAGTCCTGCTGCTCCTCTGAGGTGCTCTGTTCCTGCTGTCCAGTTATCACCCTGATTTCCTTCACTCAAGTAATTGGTTCTTGGCTCTTTTCTCTTCCTCGTTATACCATTTTATTTCTGCTGGTTCATCAGTCACGGTTCCACCAAAGAGAAAGAGAAAGATGTAGGGAAGCAAGGGGGATGGAGAGAGAGATTTATTATAAAGAATTGTCTCAGCGATTAGAAAAACCTTAATCCACAAAGTGATACCCCAAGTGCAAACTCCGCCTATTGCTATTAGCTACAAGTATGATAACTTTTCTCTCTCAGGGAAGCTTGAGCCCTGTTTGTTCGTTCTTCTAAATGATAACAGGCCCACCAATTTCAGGATAAACAAATTGGGAGATTTAGTTGCATCAGCAAAATACATTCAATGGAACACTTAGATGGGTATTGAATTAAATAACTGTTGCCTGGCTAAATTGACACTTCAAAATATGTTCTCAAATTTTTCTATATGAAGCACATGGGAGGTTCCTCCAAAGCCTGAAAACTGTATTCATTCTGGTCTCCTAGTTGATTACATGAATGGATATAGATTTGGGGACTGAAAAATTATTTCCCTTCATAAACTTGAAGATATTTTTACATTCTCTTTCATCATTCAGTTTTGACTGATGAGAATTCAAATGCATATTAGATTTTTCTGATCTATATAAGGAAAGGTTTTTCTCTGTCTGAAATGCTTTTTAAAAAATCCTTTTCTATGTGCTCAAAATTTCTGAAAGGCATGACTATGTATGTGTGGATTATTTATCTATTTATTTTTAAACGTTTATTACTCTACCATATTATAGAAAAGTAATTTGAAAACTCATTTCTCTTCAATTTCTGTAAATTACATTTTTCCTCCCTTTGGCAATGGTCTTCTTTTCATTTTCCATATTAATGCTCTCTGGGACTTCTGGTAATTGGATATTTTATATCTGAATTGGATAGATCTGTCTTTCTGTTGAATTTCCTCTATTCTGTATCTCTATCCTCCCCTTTTACATACTTGAAAATTTATTTGATTTTATTTTCCAACTCATTAATTTTTTTCTCTTGCCTGCAATGTTTTTAGTATCTAAGGGTATATTTTTCTTCCACTTTTTACTCTATTTTGATATCTCAATACCAGTCTTGAAGATGACTCTAAGTTGCTACTTGTAGATTTTATTTAAATATCCTCTGCTGCCTTTAGAACTATCCATATGCTGTCAGGATTTTTAAAAATTATTCTTTTTTGATTAGAAGTATTGTATTTTCATGTACAGTTTTATAAAATAATATCATAACCTAAACATTGATAGTGAGTTTCCCTCAGTGGTAACATCTTGAACAATTATGGTACAGTATTGAAACCTGGATATGGACTTTGACACAGTCAAGAGAAAGAACATTTCTAGCACCTAAGGAATTTCTCATGTTACTCTTGTATTAGTGCTCACATCCTGTTACTTCTACCCTCTCCTTAAAGTTGGCATGAACAATCTATTCTTCCATTTTATAGTTTTAGCATTTCCAGGATATTATGTAAATAAAGCCATATGATATATAACTCTTTGGGATCAGTTTTTTTCACTCAGCCTGAGTCTCTGGAGATTCACTTAAATTGTTTCTGTCAACAACGTGTTCCTTTTTATTGCTGTATTAGTTTGCTAATACTGCTATAACAAAATACCACAGCCTTGGAGGCTAGAAGTCCAAGTTCAAAGTACCTGCTGGTTTGGGATCCTCTGAGTCTCTTCCCTGGTTTACAGATAATTGCCTTCTCTATGTCTTTACATGGTCTTTCCTCTGTGAGCTTGCTCATCTGAGATATCTGTGTGTGTGCAAATTTTCTCCAAGGACATCTGTCAGATTGGATTAGCACCAAGCCTGTTGTCTTAATTTTAACTCCTTAAGGGCTCTAATTTTAAATACAGCCATATCGCGAGGTACTAAATGGTTGGGTTTCAATATAGTCCATCTGTAGTGGTCACAATTAATCCCATAAAATTGTTAAAAGAGTATGTTATTATATGGATAGCCAGAGTATGTTTACTATTCCGCAAAGGACGAGTGGGCTATTTTTAGTTTTTGGCTATTATAAATATATGCTTATGTATAAGGTTTTGTATAAACACAGCTTTCAATTGCTGGCATAAATGCTCAGGAGTGCAATTCTGAAGTCATATAGTTTCATATTGTTAATACTTTTTTAAAAAAAATAGACTGTCAAACTATTTACCAGAGTATCTGTACCACTTTACCTTCCCACCAGCAATATGAGTGATCCAGTTTCTATGGCTCCTCACCATTATCTGGGATTGTCATTAAGGTTTAGTTTTCTAGTCTGCTGTGTGTGTAATGATATCTCACTGTAGTGTTTTAATTTGATTCTCTAAAATTAATGCTGTTGAACATCTTTTCAGGTACTTCTTTACTAACTATAAACCCCTTTCACAGAAATCTCTCTTCAAGGCTTTTGTCCACTTTCTAATTGTTTGTAGACTTTCTTTTCCCTCTCACTTTTGCTTATAATTTTTAAACTAAGTTTTGAGAATTATTATATATGATACATCTAGATGCATGTTCTTTGTCAAATATGTAGTAGTGAACATTTTCTTCAAATGCATTGCTTGCTTTCATCTTCCTAACAGAATTTTTTAAAATGTTATTTTTTTTAGCTCATGTTTTTCCATTTGTTGATTATACTTTTTTGTGTCAACTCTAAAAACTTTGCTTGGTCCTAAATGCTTATTTCTTTTTTTCCTTAAAAGTTTTATGCTTTCACATATTTCATTTTACATCTATATTGTCTCATCTAATTTTTGTATAACATTTGAAATTTAGGTCTATGTTCATCTTTTATCCAAGATGTCACTTTTCTCCAATTCATTGAGAAGACTGAATTACTTGCATTTTTTCACACCTTTGTAAAAAATCTATTAGGGAAATTTGTGTGAGTCTATTTCTTGCTCCTCTAAAACTGCCCCTTTTTGTTGTTTGTATCTCTCTTCCTCTGGGAATACCATATATTCTTAATTTCTTTTCTAGTTAGAAATAAGTCTTAAAACAAGATAAAGAGACTCCAATTGATTATTTAAGATAATATTTTAGCTCTTCATTTTTATATTAATCATGGAATTATATTTCCTATAACTACAAAAAGACTGCAGGCATTATCAGTTTGGCATTTTTAGTATGTTGAATCTTTCAACCCAGATACACAATAAGCTCCTCCATTTATTTAGATCTTACTTGATTACTTCCAATGGCATTCTGTAGTCTTCAACACAAATGCACAATATGTTTTTGTTAGATTTACACTTAGATATTTCAGTCTCTTTTCACAATTCTATGCATTTTAATTTTGGAATCTATGTATTTGTTGCTAATATATAGATTTTGTTAGATTTACACTTAGATATTTCAGTCTCTTTTCACAATTCTAAATGATAATGCATTTTAATTTTGGAATACATACATTTGTTGCTAGTATATAGATACACAATTAATTTTTGTATACTGATCTTATGTCCAAAGACATTACTGAACTGACTGATATGTCTAGGAGGTTGTTTTGTTTGTTTTATTAGATTTCCTAGGATTTCATTTGTAGGAACTTGGTTGTTTGTATTGTTTTCTTGCTTCTTTTCTGATTGTATGTCTTTGTTTCTTTTGTTTACCTTATTTTCAATCTAGAATTCCCCACACAGAAATTGAATGAGTGGTGAAAATAGACTTCACTATCTTATTCCTGATCATAGGCAGGTAAATTATAATTAATTTTACAATAGTTTCTTCTAGAGATACTTTTTTTTTTTTCAAGTTGAGTTTTTTCTATTCCTAACTTTCTGATTGCTTTTATCATGAACAAATGTTGAATTTGGTTTGTAATTTTTTTTACCACATAGATTTATATGATGAATAATATTAAATGATATTTGAATTTTGAACTAGACCTGTATTCCTGAAATAAAACTTAAATAGCATTGTCTTATCATTCCTTTTGTATATGGTTGCATTATATATAATAATATTTTAAAGATTTTTATATCTATACTCATAGGGATACTTGTGGGTAAATTCCATTCATTGGATTGTCTTTTTATGAGTTTTAGTATCATACAACAAATTGCACAGTTTTCTCCATGTTTTGTTTTCTGTAAGAGATTATGCAGAGCTAATGTTCATTCTTTAAATTGTTGGTAGAATTCTCTAGTTAAACAATATGGGCATAGAGATTTGGGGAGAGCAGTTTTTACATTATTTCAATTGCCTCAGTAGTTATATAACTATTTAAATTGTTTATACTTTAGTGATTTTCATAAGTTGTACTTTTAAGGAGTTGATTCAGTTCATCTAAGTTGTCAAATCTATGTGTGTGGAAGTTGTAGTATTCCCTGATTATCGTTTTGATAAATACAGAACCTGAACTGATGGTAACATCCTTGATTTAATTCCTGATTTTGAATAATTTGTAATTTTCCTCTATAATTTGTAACTATCTCTCAAAAAAGGGTTGGTGTACTGATCTTTTCAATGAAATAACTTCTTTCTTATTGCTTTGATCCATTTTTTCTATATCCAATTAAATTGATTTTTATGTTCATTATTTCTTTCTGCACACTTTCTTTGAATTTATTCTGCTCTTGCTTTTCCAGTCAGACTTCACTCTTAGATTTTAGACTTTTCCTACTTTCTGAAAAGCATAAACACTGAGTACTCTACTAGTACTATGAATTGCCTCTTCACTGCTTTAGCTGCATCCAGGAGATTGTGGTATGCTGCATTTTCATGTTCATTCAACTCACTGCGCTTATTATTTCCATTGAGGCATCTTCTTTAACTCATGGGTTATATAGAAGTATAGTATTTTGTTTCCAATAGCTTGTAGAATTTCTTTTTTATTATTAATGTTACTGATTTCTGGTTAAAATATCTTATGATCAGTGAGTATAATTTTTATTTATACTTAATTGAATTGTTAACATTAGTTCTTAGTACTGCCATTTTATTTATTTTATTTCTCTGTTTTGTTTTTGATTTCTTTGGCTTAGTTTGCCTGCTTTGTTGTGATATGGGCAACTTGAATAATCCTTTAGAATTTCATTTTGATTAATGTGTCATGTTTTTCAGTCTACCTTTTTTGACCAAAATGTCCTTAACATTCTCCTCAACTTAGCTAAGGTAGAAGTAAGTTTCTTCCTGACTGCAAACCACTGGCATCTCTTTTCTTAGGGCAGTAAATTTAGAAAACTTGTAATTTTTTTTGCATGTTTAAGATGTAAATCTTCCAGTTTCTTGTTGATTTTACAATCCAAGAATATCTTTCTTAAGGACCTGAAAGCCATGTTTTTGAAATATGTCTTCAAGAAAGCACACATATCATCTCTCATTCTATGTGGGTGAGTAGGAGCTTAAATTCAATTAGAAAACACAGATGGCCAAAGCATACTGGCCAACTCCCCATTTAGTATTTTTTCCCTAGTTCACTTTACCCCAGGGATTTAAAACTCTGACATCATTTATTATAACAGTTTTATCATTTTAATTGTCTTCCTACCTTATTGCAATAGTTAGGAATGAAATCCTATTTGCCATTTCTTTTTTTTTTTTTTTAATATCTTTATTTTATTTTTATGTGGTGCTGAGGATCGAACCCAGTGCCTCACGCGTGCCAGGTGAGCACGCTACCACTGAGCCATAACCCCAGCCCCTCTATTTGCCATTTCTGATAGGTGTCTAGGGTAAGTTCTTTTTAGCATTCTGTATAGCTTTTACAGTGAATGCTCTAAGGATTGCACTGACATATAATTGAACACAATCTATTGATGGTGTTGCTTTATCATTATGTTCGTTTAATCCCCCATATATATAATATAATCATCTTTAATAACTGTATACACCTGTTACTTTATAAGGAAATATTTTTGTTTCAATAGTCAAACAAAATTTAGACAACTAAAGTGAACAAAAGCCTGTTGTATTCACTCATAAGTTTGTTAGAAAATTTTTCTCCCTTCTCTTCCAATATTATTTAGTTTCTTTGTGTTGTTGTTACTGTTGCTTTACTTTTTATTTTCTTTCTGTCTAGAGATTTTACTTAGTCATACTTGAGTAGGTTTTCTGAGGGAACTTGTCTTAATTTAACTTCTGAGAATGTTTTGATTTCCTCTTCATCCTAAAGGTTTTCTTTCTTACTATAGGGTTCTCAGCAGACACTGGCCTTCGTGGCTTTAATGAAAAACCCACTGTCAGTTGTATTTGTTTCCCTTAATTTTAAGATGTTATTTCTCTCTGTTTTCCAGAATGTTTTTTCTTTGTGTCTAATTTTTAGAATTTTGACTATAATGTATCTTGGTGTAGACTTTTTTTTTAGTTTATTCTGGTTGAGGTTTCCTCAGTATCTTGACTCTGTAGGATTAAATGTTTTCCAAATTTGACAAGTTTATTGCCAATAGTCTTTGGATAATTTGTTCAGCACACCCTCTTTATTTCTTCTTATGGAAGCATAAAGGCATAAATCTTAGCATTTTTCTTAACGTTCCACTAGTCCCTTAAGTTCCATTCATTTTGTTTTCAATCATTTTTCTCTCTATTCTCAGATTATTTAATTTCTATTGTTATATATTCACTGATTTTTTATATTGTTTTGTTCTATCTTTTGTAGTGCTGGGCCTAGACATTGAATTTTTTAAATTAGCAGTTATTGTATTTTGTTGAAATTCTCTCTTTGCTTAGAATATTATTTTCATTAATTTTAAAGCTTTTTTGTAAACACTCATTTCAACATTTTTATGAAGGCTTTTTTACAACATCTTTACAAATAATTCTAATATCATTGTCATCTTGGTGTGGCATTTTATTGATTCTTTACTTCCATTCAGGTGGAGATTATTATTGCCCTTTATATGATAAACAATTATTTATTCATTGGAGTCTTATTTAAAGCTTCTTCTTAGCTGGTTCCCTTTGATGTCATACCTGCAAGAGAAAGGGGGTGTGTTTCTCATTACAGCCAGGAGGGACAGTTGCCCCAGCCCCACTCAACTTTTGCTGACCCTGAATGGCACAGTAGCCTCCTTGTTATTGCTGACCTCGGTGGTGGCTCTGGATTCATTTACCCTGCAGTGATACTGACTAGCTGAGAATTTTAAGAGTACACTATTACTGAATCTCATTGATACCTTTAGGGAAAAGTGACCTTCTGACAAGTGGCATAGAGTAAAATATCTAACTCTTTGCTTGACATATTTTAACATTATTAATGGGGTAGAGAAAAGATGCCGCGTTATGGACAGTTTGGTTCAAAAATCCAGGTTTATCATGAAATCCCTTCTGACATCACAAGATGGCTTTTTTAGTTACTGCATGGCAAGATTGTAGTATCTGGCTTCCTTGTAGCCCTCTGTCACAACACTACAGTCAGCGAGTCAGGAGGCTTCATTATAGCATGCTGATGCCAGAAATCTAAGCTCCACTTAGACTTTGCTGTCATAGTTGGAGATGGAATCACCTATTTTTGTTTGTTTGATTTTTTTTCACTCTTTGGTGAAAATAAGTCTGTTTTGTCTTAAAAGTTTCTGTCCTAATAGGCAATATGTGTCCTGAAACTTTTACTTTAGGTAAAGGTTTGGGGGAACCTTGCTGTGTTTGTGCTTTCAAGTTAGGCAAAAAGAAAATCCAGAAATTAACAACTCTGTCATTCTTTGGATCTTGATGTTTCTCACTATTTTTCTTCTCTCCATCTTTTGGAATCTTCTGATGTTTGTTTTAAACATGATCCAAATTTTGTTGCATTTCATGTGGGGAATAAAATGGAAAGTACTTTTACTCCATTTTATCAGAAACAGAAGTTGTCAGGTTTTATTTACTTATTAATTTATAAATTTATTTATGTCTTTTTTCTTTATATTGCAGATTTCCCTAATTGTACTGGTTTCTTGATTCTGTGTGAATAGAATGTTTAAAGTGTTGTACAATGAATAGAAAACAATTCTGACTTATTTGATAACACATGATTCCAAAATAACAGAAATAGCTTTCTTACTTTCTTTTTCAGAGCTAAGCCTCATACTCAGAACAATTAAGGAAAGGCAACAAAGTCTGATAATATATATATTGCCACTGAAACCCAAATCTTACATATTAGTAGCAGTCAAGTTTTTGCTGTAATAAAGGTGCAAGGCAAACAACACTCTAACAAGAAGTATTTATTTCTCTTATTCTTGGAGCAGTAGATGGGCTGAAATTTTCTATCCACAAGTCTGGTATTGTTTGTACTTAACATATGTCACTCTGGGAGTACAGCAAGAGATGCTTTTCTCATGGAAATGGCAGAAGTGCACAAAGAAACCAAGCCATATAGTCCAAGCACATCCAGTTATTCTGTGCACTGCATTGTTCAACTTCCTACTGAGCAAATTAAGTCATACGGCCTGATGCAATGTAGGACACAGAAATATATTGTGTTTCCCATCACATTACAAGGAACTTCGATATGCAATTCTATAACAATGCAGTAGTGAGGATTGGGAAAAAATAAACCTCTACTACAGTTAGTATCATGTCACGAAGTGAGGAAGAAATTCTGAGCTGAAAAATTGTCACCATTAGTGTCTTTTCCACCAATACAAAGGTAAAGGATAGAAAAGTAAAACCTTCTTAAAACTATCATTCAAATGCAAATTTATGTATACTTATTATTAAAACAGAAGTGAATTGATTGACAAAAGCCTTGATTATTATATCTACCAGTATGTTTTCATTTAAATAGGGGTTATTGAAAAGGAAGTGAAATGTTTGCAAGAAAACCTAAGTGTGATACTAAAATTATTAAAGCCAATACCATTGAATTGTGATAAAATAAAATGTAAATTTGTTGGATACCCAGCTTAACTGATTACATTTGTGAAACTTATATTATCTCCCTAATTCCTAAAGCTTCATTTCATTTAATATTGTGAAAATCTAAATGTAGGACTTTTTAATTTAAAAGGCAAAGAAAAGTCATACTACCTCAAATAACTCCTTAAAGAAATAGCCCAAGGATATATTGACATGTGGAAAATGAAGTGGAAAATTGAGATAATTATTTAGATTCCTTAGAATTCTGAACAATTAAAATTAAGCCTCAAAAGTCAGAAAAAGTATTTCAAATCTCTTACCCAATTTCTGAATAAGTTTGTGCTGTAGTGTATTTAGAAATGAAAATATTATAGTTTATGTTGCCATAGACCTTATATCTTAAACATATTTTTCACTTTCTTCTACTAATTTGCATGGAATTGAGGCTTTTTTTTCTGGACAAAAGTTACATAATTTTAATTGCTTTTAAATCCTGTGCACATAGAATATTCATATTTGAAGGAGGGACAAGGGTAGTTTTATTCTTATTAGATCAGGTTTATGGACTACCTTAACTTCTTATGCCTTTGGACATTGATGATATGTGATATATCACAGAGAGAACTCTTTCTCACCCTTAATTAGTGTAAAAAAGCCACCATTTGATAAACAACCTTGTCAAACTTCACTGTGGCTAGAAAATATTGCTATGCTAATTCTCTAAGAGAAGAAGCTGCTAGACATATGGTGGGCTGGAGGGGGGCAATTACTTGAGATAGAATGAATATCATGAATAAAAGACAGACTTCAGACTAAGCTCAGGATGTTTGAGAAACTGAATGAAGTTTTGGTGTGAAAAATTAGTGACTGAGGTGTAGGAAGTATAAAGATCACACGACCAGGAGAAGATGAATTAAGCCACTCGGCAAGGCTTTATTGGCAAGGCTTTATTGGAATGCGCGCCCTCGGACCAAATCCCCGGTCCATCAGAGCATGTCGGGAGAAATGGCATCCGAGATTCTGTGCATAGAGAATTTTAAGAAAACCCGGTCAGGAAGGGGAGGGCTTGGGAACAGGAAGAGAAGGCTAGAGTCCTTCCTGAATGGGTCAGGAAAACTCACTGATTGACAGGAGGCGTGTCCACTAGTGACGTCACATCTGGCTTGCAGCAGCTCCGCTGACCAGTTTCCTTAATTGGGCATCTTAGACCCTGACCAGACCTGACAGGAAGTGCACACTGTGCAGTTGGAGAAGTTGGTGAAGAGTTTGGCATTAATTGTAAGTGCCAGGGGAGCCACTGAATGCTTTTTAAGGAAGTAGTTTGATGTGAGTCTTTAAACACAGGATAATTAAGATTCCTACTTGGGGGCCGGGGTTGTGGCTCAGTGGTAGAGCGTTTGCCTTGCATGCATGAGGCACTGGGTTCGATCCTCAGCACCACATAAAAATAAATAAACAACAAAATAAAGATATTAAAAAAAAAGATTCCTACTTGGCAGTGCTGGGGGAAAAAAAGCATCATTGAAGGAAGGAAATGCAATTCTGAGAGGACAGGGGAAAGTTCATAAAAATATAATGCATATTTCAAAATAAAGTATCAATATTGATTAAATTTTTAATGACTATTACTTATTTCCTTATTCATGTATCCATCTAATATATGTTTCAGAAGGAATGTGGCTGTGTTAATAAGAAAAAGAAAGGATAATTATTTTCCTGAAGAAATAAACTGATTTGACACCAAAGATTAATGGGCAAGAGTCTTATATGTTCTTTATTGCCCTATTTATCTATGTATATAGAGTTTGAGTGCAAAATAACTCTGAATTTTGGAGTTTGGTTTTAATACTCTATTTAAAGACATTGATATAAATTATGAAAAAAACTGAAAAAGTAAGAGGTAACATTCTCTAATTTAAAGTATAATCTATCCATAAAGATTACTATAATAAGCTAAATACCTTTAAAGACTAAGATCAATATTGCTTTATAAATTTTTAATTTTTAAAAAATTATGAGCTTTTTGTATAAAGAAAAAAATAGTGCATTTAAATCTTACATAGAAATGTTTAATATGATCTGAGATCTGTAAATTATAATTGGTAAAATGCACAACATTTTTAGACACATGAATAACATTGATCATCTCTCTTTAGAATTAAATTGAGTATGAAAATTTAGAAAAGGATAAAATACTTTAAAAATAGAATTATATATGCTGCTTATTTTTAAAAGTTTGGACACAAATTTTCCAAGGGAACCAATTTTGAGTATGTTTGGAGTATTCTTACCTCATAATATATTGCAGATGCGCATATGCAGTCAAAGCATTTATTAGACTGAAATGTTTAAGGATTGATTGACATTCATTATATATGTACCATAATGCTATCTAAATTTTTTGACATAAAATACAAATATGTTTATTTCAAATCCTTAATACCTAAAAATTAAATAAAATAACTTTTAGATATTTAGTATATTTCATTTGTATTCCTGGTTTACATTTTAAAGTATTAAATACATGCATAATTTTTATTTTTATAAAAACATAAAGAACCTTGAAGAATAGATTTTTTTTTTTAATATTTTTTAGTTGTTGATCGATCTTTATTTTATTCATTTATTGTTTGTATGTAGTACTGAGGATCGAACCCAGTGCTTCACGCATGCTAGGCAAGCGCTCTACCACTGAGCTACAGCCCCAGCCCATGAAGAATAGATTTTAATCATTGTCCTCTTTCAAGAAAATCATTAAGACTTAGGCCAGATGCCTTAAAAAATATTGTGAGGTGCTCAAATCTTGGAATTTTTTTCTACATTTTTTAGGCAATTGGTTAGCATGATTAATTTATCTCTTCAACTCTATATTCTTATATTAAAGACCTATTTATTTGTTTAAAGAATTATTCTTCCTGGATATTGATTTATTAATGCTGGAAAGGAAAACATAATTTCAAGTAACAGTTACATTGAAAATATTTTGGAAAGTTTGACAAACATATGGATGATTAAAAACCAGCTTAGCGGGGCTGAGGCTATGGCTCAGCGGTTGAGTGCTTGCCTCGCATGCGTGAGGCACTGGGTTCGATCCTCAGCACCACATAAAATAAATAAAGATATTGTGTTCATCTACAACTAAACAAAAATATTAAAAAAGAAAAAACCAGCTTAGCAAATTGAGAATCAAATAACTCCTTGAATGAAGATAACCTAGTTTCTAAGGCAAAAATCCTCAAAATACTAGGTAAATGCTATTTCCAAGGATTAGAGAATATTGAAAACTAAATAAGGATTGATTTAAATTTGTTTAGGAAATCCGATTATTACATTCCCTTTCAAACTCATTTCATGGATTTATTGATTTTCTTTTACCTTATCAAAAGTCTAGAAGTTTATGTTCTAGAGAGAGAAATACTAAGAGTCTACATACTAGATATCCACAGGCACAGTTCAGGACACAAGGACCCGGACAGTACCTGAAACAAATGAATTAATGAATGTTACAAATACTGTATGCTGAACACGGTCCCTATGTAGTTCTAGAAATCTTGGAAGATGGTCATTTATGACTGAGACAGTATTTGGAAAACATCCTCACTGAGAAATCTGAGTAGATCACAGGGAAGAGTACAAAATTCTTTTCATCAGTAATTTTTCAAAAAATGATGGAACTAAACTATCTTCAGTGATTTTCTAATTCAATATGTACCAGCATCTTATTCAGGGACTTAAATCTGGTTCTTTGGAAAGACCTTAATGAAAAGTTGCTTTCAGAACATTAATAGGGACGGTTACCCTTCGTAAGTACACAATATGGAAGTGAAAAAGACAGAATCGGATAAAAGAAGCTGACCTCCAATGCAGTTATGACTAAAACGTCAATCAAACCTGTATGAGCAGTAAAGCTAGGATGGTCTTTCAGAGTTGCTTCACACTCCTACAATATCCAAGTGTTCTAAAACATTTGTGATTGAATACTTCAACCTATTATCACAGCAAATCAGGTGCACCAAGTTAATTGGAGAATGTGGCAAACCTATCTTGACCAAAAAAATATTTTCTTCATTATACCTCAACACACAAATGAAATATTCTTCCAAACAGTAGGAAGCATATGAATAGAAGAGGCACTTGTCTAGCTATATGATGATCAAGATTCACTGCAACTGGCACTGATGATGATAAGAGAAATGGGAGTGGGAGTGTGGGATATCTGATCTTGGTCATCAAATGTAATTTTATTTTTTGTAAGACATAGGCTCTTACCTATCTGCTGATTTAGTTAGAGTGCATACATCTGAAAAATAGCCAATGAAAAGAATGGGAGCACAATAGAGGAGAAAAGACAAGTGGGAAACAAAGTAGAGCTATTAAGATGACTTTTGAGAAAGTTCCTCTTCATTTTGTGTTTTTTTTTTTTGGTACTAGGAAATGAACTCAGGGGTACTCAACCACTGAGCCACATCCCCAACCCTATTTTGTGTTTTTTGCAGAGACAGGGTCTCACTGAGTTGCTTAGCACCTCGCTGTTGCTGAGACTGGCTTTGAACTCGCAATTCTCCTGTCTCTTCTCCCAAAGTGCTGAGATTACAGGCGTGGTTCATGGCTCTCAGCTCCTCTTCAGTATTTAATATAGAGGAAATTGATGGTGTTTGTAGTGGAGTTACATAGTACACGATCAAGGTTTGGGGCCTAGAAGTTCCAGTCTATTCCAAGTAAAATGGCAAATTTACTCCCTTAATCTTTTTCTGTCCTTTTCTGGAGAAAAAGAAGAGAGAAGTTATTCCTTTAGAAAAAGCTATGGAATTCAAAAAGGGGGTTTGAGAGGTTGCAATCTACTAAAATCCCAGGGAAACTTAACCTTCTCACAATGATTTGGTTGACTGATCTATGAGTATTATGCAAAGGTTCTTACAATTATAAGATCCAGGTACTCAAAGCACACTCATCTTTAAGAGAGAAAGTGACAGTAAGCTGAAAGGGTTGGATTTGAAGCTGTTGAGGGTTGGGTACTCTGTGGATAAGAGGAACAATGCAGGGGTAAACATATGAGTGGACTGTATGTTTCTTCATTTCATTTAGTGATTACATCTTCTATACCTGGATACATAATTGAGATGGATACTATTTTTGAATATATCTTATGGTCTTTACCAAATGTTTTTCACTTGATTATTGTTATAGTCCAAATAAATTTCATCCTCAGGAAAGAATGAATCATATAATCCACTTGGAATTATCAGAATAAAATAAAATAAACAAAAAACCAGTACTGTTAGTTATCTCTTAATGCTGACTAATGTTTGATGTTTGATTTTTGGCTAAACCTCCAATGCTATTTTCATATATATATATATGATTCATGTTTACTTTCAAATACTGCCAGAAGATTTTATCTGAATATGCTCTAGGGAAAAGTGATATAGTTTCCCTTATAATGTATGTGAAACTGCTGCTATCTCTGATTCATGTTCTATAGGTTATTATCATCATTCTGGTATTTTTTATGATATCTACTATTGTTTCTTCAAGTTTCCTTGTTTTGAAAAATATACATAATTTGTATTTAAAATGTGATTAGTCACTGCCCCTGACAAAAATATTTCTCATTTTCTTCCCTCTTTCTTTACTTTGTATAGAGGTTAGGCTTACAGATTTTTATTTGCTTTTGGGGAATGCTCACATAGTATAAATAAAGTCAGAGTCAGCAATTATAATTATCTGCTCTATAGTGGAAAAGTAGATGGATTTCAGATTCAGGTATTCCAGATTTAGAAGTTTCCACTGTACACTACTGACTGCATAATTTCTCACAGTAGGTAATTTGGACATTCTGAGTCTCCACTCTCCTGTGTTTAGAAAGGCATAAATAATACTTATTTCCTGTGACATTTGTCAGTAAAGTACTATATGGGAAAGTTCCATGACCTTTGCTAACACGTGGCAATAGGCAAGTAATGATCATTTTCCATTTCCTTTCTTTCTCCTTAGTAAGTACACTGATCTTAACAGTATCTGGGGTCAAATGTTATTCCATGTCACCATTAAAAGTAATCAAACTATTAAAACATATTCTTCCATCATAATTTATTCAATGGGCTTTACATTTGAACTATCATTGCCTTTGCAAGATAAATAGAATTGACTGACTTAAAGAGCAATGTAATGCAAATTTTCAATTTCGGTGGAGATGTAAAATATAACAAGTGTTCTACACACAAAAAGGGATAAGAACTATAAATATAACTTTTGATCATTTGCTCTATGCTCTATTCGTACTTTCTGGGGCAGAAGCTTTAGAAAGAATATTGACTCTTTCAATAAAATATTTGTCAGGTTATTATCATAGAGAAATCTAGAGAGCCAGCTAAAAATAATTATTTCATTTATTACTGAGTGGCTGCTTTTCATTGAAAGTAGTACAAAATTCAAACAATGAACTTGATTTAAGAAGGATACAGCCACTTTCTTTTCCCATTTTAAATTTTTTTATTATGCATAAACCCAAGCTGTTTAAATATATCCAAATTAATTCTTCCTTATTCTGGAAAAAAAAGAAGAAAAGGAGAAAAAGATTGCCCTGTGAATTCAGAACATTATATTATTGATTAAAAAGCTTTTCAGAAAGAGAATTAACAAGAGTATATATCAATTTTATTTCAGCTTTAGTAAACTAATATTGTATACATGGACATGAGACATTATAAAAGTAGTCTTTTAGCTAATTTTTAAAGATGAGCTTGGCATGCCTGTAATTTAAGCTTCTCAGGAGGCTGAAACAGGATGATTATAAACTCGAGGCCAACCTTGGCAACTTAAAGAGACCCTGTCCCAAAATATAATGCTGGGGAAGTAGTTTAGTGGCATGACCCTGGGTTTAATCCTCAGCACCCAAACACACAGACACACAGACACACACACACACAGAAGTAAAAAAGAAACTCCTTTCCCCAAGTAAGTTTCAAATCATTATGCTAAATAGTGATAATGCTAAATATAATTTTTATCATGTGGATACTTTGAGATAATTCTAGAATATGTATTTTCCCTTTTGGAATCAATTAATCTAGTTATAAATCCACTAATTAAGAAATCAGAATTTAAGAATCCCCTTATGAATACACATGTAAAATCAGAAGTAAGTGAAAATTATTCTCTTACAACAAAGAATTATATATGTTTGTATGGTGTTTCTTAGTATTCAGAGATCTCCTTCAACCTGGTCTCACTTGATCCTCACAGAGACACTATTATACATGATTTTATCCTTTTGTTAGACTTAATTTCACAAGAAAGTTTAAGATTTACAGAAAAATTAAAGGACAATGTAAAGAATCTCCATATATCTTATTCCCCATAGTTTCCCCTATTTTTAATATCAGTATAATACATCTGTTATAATTAATGGACCAATATTAATACATAAATATGAACTGAAGTCCATACTTTCTTTAGATTTTCTTAGTTTGTACCTAATGCACATTTGTTTTGGTTTCAGGATGATATGTTACATGTAGTTATCACTTTTCCTTTAGACTTATTTTGGCCGTTAGCAATTTCTCACACTTTTCTTGTTTTTGTTGACCTTCACAATTTTTGAGGCATATTGGTCAAGTACTTTATAGAATGGCCTTCTATCAAAATAAAACTGGGGTTTTGAGTTATTGGGAGGAACACTATAGAGGTAAAGTGTCATTTTTATTACATACTATCAAGTGTATATGCTATCCATATGATTTATGAATGTTGAAGCTGATCTGGACACCTATGTGAGGTTGTGTTCATCAGATTTCTCAATCATAACATTATATTTTCCTCCATTTCATTACTGTACATTTGGAAGGACATAACCATGAACAGATTACATCTTAGGGAAGGGTACATGCTGACTCCTTTATGAGTTCAATATTTATACATTATACGGAATTACTATGTGTGGGAAATTTGTCTCTTTTCTCCATTCCATTAACTTTTTCATTTTGATCAGATTTGACTCACAGTTATTTATTTTGTTGCACAATATTTCTACCTTTGCCCATTGGGAGTTCTTTCAATTGATTTCTGTCCTGTTTTGAAATAGCTTCATAAATGTACTTCTTCAAGTTTTTTGTTTTTTTTTTTTTTTGAGAACTTTCTTACTTTCTGGCACAAAAAAGATGCCCATGACTTATCTTATATATTTACTTCCCCAGAACTCATCATTTTCCCAAAGATTTATGCTTTCATTTGTTGGAGAATTATAATAGAAACCAAGATTCAGGCATGTTCATTGTTAGTAATTTGGGCCCGTTTAGCTGACAGACCAAAAAATAAGTGTTTATACAGACGTGCACATATCTAGGAATACTCCTGAATGTAAGTATCTAATCTACATTAATGTAAACATGAATTTATATACTACCTAACACTAACTCATTACTATATAGATTGTTTTAGTTTCCCTTTGCTTATCTGTACATTTCTACTCTAACAGTGAGAAACCAAGCTTCTAACCACTGAGCAGCATGCCCAGCTCTTTTTATATAATTCATTTTGAGGCATGGTCTTGCTAAGTTGCTTAGCACCTCACTAATTGCTGAGGCTGGCTTTGAACTCAAAATCCTACTGTCTCAGCCTCCTGAGATGCTGGGATTATAGGTATGTGCCACCATTCCCGGCCAAGTTCATTCTTTTTGCTGTATAAATCTACAGATTTTAACAAGCACAAGTCTTCCACCAACCATTACTGTAGGAAGTGTTACGACTGAATGACTATATTAACAACATATTATTATTATTTTATTTGGTGATATTTTTCCTTTCTTTTGTTCAAGTAAAATTGATTCAATATGGTCAATTTTTCCCATTTCTTGGATAAACTTTGGAGTTAGAATTCCTGAGTTGAAATCTCAGCTGTGCACTTAACTATATAAATTTAGATAATTTCTTCCTCTATATATTGGAAATGATAGTAGTTTCTGCCTTGTAGAGCTAACATGCAGATAAAATGCTTTAATATATTAGTTAAAGCATGAAGCTCCTATCACATGTAAAGTGATATTTAATAGTTAACTATAAATATTTTTTAATTGCAACTAAAGTAATTCTCCTCCAGAGAGCTAATAAATAACCAACTGTTCATACTGTCTTTTCAGCTGTTATTAGATGTATAAATATTTCGTTAGTCCTCACCTCTATATATTTAAACATATATTATGATGTCTGAGCTTAAATTCTTTTTTCCTATATAGCCAATGAATTATTTAGATAATATTTAATGACTATTTGTCTATTCTATGAGTTTCTTTCATGATTAATCTTAAATTCTATATAAAAAGAACTATTTGAGGGTTCAAAAACTTGCCTGGGTTATAAATGTAATACAGATGCTACCCATTTTCTGACTTGGATTTCAAGTAGTACTTTGCCAGATGACTTACAGGACAGAATCCAAGATATTGATAGAATTTCTACATTAAGAGGAAGGTCAGTCTTAAATTTATTAGTTCATGAAAATATCACTGGGGAAAAGTAAAAATGAGGTATTTTCAGTTCTTAATCATATCTTCTCAATTTACCTGATTTTTAAACATAAGTTTTTTAAAGTTGTCACGAAGGATGTAATGCCCCAGGCACATGTGATACTCATTTGAGACATAATGAGTATTAGCTTTATTTTGTGTCATTTTTCAGCTGGAGGAAGAATAACCTCTTTATAGCTCATGGTTAATATCCTAGATGAATAATTGTTAACTCCAGATCTGGATCACATCTGAGTTATGTAAACTTTTTTCTCCTCTGGATCCTAATTCTTTTTTGTCAACTTCGGAGAAGAATGCCAAGAATTATATAATTAGTTACAAGGGGACTCCTTTAACCCTGAAAGAAAAGTTAAGGACGTGTGATTTCCGCAATCATTCACAAGATTCTTAAAAAGATACATTCAATTTCTATGTTTTGATACTTTTGCATTATCTCTGTTTTAAATAATAATCATTTCTTATTTTAATCTTATAAAATGAGAGAAAAGAGTCCCTCTAAATGTTCACAGCTTGATGATAATTGAAATTAAGTGCTAACTAGTTTATAGATATGCCAACTGTCAGAAAAATGACACCATAAAATGACATCACTGAAATAAACCACTTGTGGACACGAAAGGTGAAGTGACAGCAACATTTCACATTGTTTCGTCAGTGTTTACAATATGCTCTTAATGGGAAAAGGATAAAGTCAACATGAATGATAAACATATCCAGCTAAGGGCTCTTAATTCTCTTCTTATTTTTTAGAGTGTTTAATTACCCTTGGGACATTTTAATAGCCAATTAGATATTTGAGTTCCTTTAAGTTTCTTTATTCTAGAGAGAGAATTTGGCAGAAAGACAGAAATATAGAAAGAGGAAAAATATTCTTAAATAATAAAAAGAAGCAAGAAGTATAAATACTTTTAAAACTATTTATGATCATATTTGAGAGAATTCATAACTCCTTTTATTACTCAAAACCTCCTATAACCACAGAAGTAATTTTAGCATTAACTAGGTATTTCATGTATAATAAGTGCTCAGTATTCCTTAAAAGGCATCTTTATATGAACAGCATTGCATTCACTCATTTAGAATCTGACAGTATGCTTAAATAAAATGATACATTTTTCTTCCACCAAGTCATTTTCCTAGATGAAAATCTCAGTGCTATCCTAGAATACAAGAGTGCTTTAGTTTAAAAATAAAGATGAATCACTTTTGTTTAAAACTCAATTTAAATGTTCTGGAGGAAATTGCATCATTGCTGCAATTCACACCTGTCAAAAATTGCTGGTTTCTCTGGAAGAAAAAAATAAACCTGACATATTTGAAGACAGTCTCTATATATGAATATTTAATTGCATTCTCCTGTTCACTGTGGTTAATCTTAACCCAATTTGTCATTTAAAATATGATAATACTCATAAGCTTGTGATATTTAGGGATAAATATGCTAAATATTAAAATATAAGAAACATGATGTTCAAAAATATCTTTGTGTGCACATATTCTATTCTTGGAAACAGTATGAGCAATGAGTCAATGTACATTTTATGCTCGTTTCTTATGAGCATAAAAAAAACACTAAAGTGCTCTCACAAATGTGAGGGGATTTGATAACAGTGAAAAGTCTATATGGAAAGTGAAAAGTCTATATGGAAAAAATCTATATGGTAGATACAGCAGAAAAGAATGTTAACAATTGCATCTCAAGAATAAATTTGAAAAGTTTCAATACAAAATTGTCTCAATACATCCCAGCATTGGTCAAAACACATTGGAAACCCATGGCTATTTTTTAAAAAAGTATAAGACATAATGACAACCCAAACAATGAGAGCAAACTGTTTGTAGATAATAGAGCTGTTTTTAAGGAATTAAGATTACGTATCCTTGATTTGGATTTTGCTTGATGACTGGGCCATTAAGAATTAACAAACAAATTCTGTGGGGCCTGTGTAAACTAACTGCATTTCATGGAAATGCATTTATTCTTGTCAATATTTCATGTTGAAACAGAAACATTTTTACAATAACAATCTGGAAATGCTTGGAAATCAAAGCAAGTCTTTTTATCACCACACAATTGGCAGAGACTACTTGTTATACTTATAGTGAGGATCAGAATGGGGAATGATCCATTTCTACACCTTAGGAAATCTTAGATTTCAAGCTAGGAGCTATTTACACCCAAAGACTTAGAGAATGGCAGCTAGGTTTTTATAGCTAATATTCAGTAGGCTTACTCTCAGGGATGTCTGCGCTTGACACAAAAGAAAAGAAAGATTTCTTTTAGCTTCCGGAAAGAGTACAGAGATCACACCATATACAGGAGGATTATATTAAGGTTTAAGTTGCTTTTCATGATATTGATTCATAGTTGATGAGGAAGGATCTTTCTGAAGAACTGATTAGGATAGTGTTGCTCCTGTGGTTTTAAACACCACCAGTGGGATTTGTCCCTGTCAAGATGCAGGGCACCAGGAACCAAGCCAATTGCTTTCTTAGAACCTCAGTATGGTATGCTATCTAATGCTGTTAGGGAGAAATGCTACCTGCAGTTTCCACGTTTTCATGATGGGGAAAGAACAGGAAAATTAAGAGAAAAAGAAGCCGGAGAGAGTAGGATATAGCTATATTTCTGTACGTCCCTGTCAAGTACACAGAAGACCCAAGGTCAAAGCCAAGGCCTGACAGAAAGATAAGGCAGTAAAATTCATCAAATCACTTTTTTTCTGGTTTGGACAGATCATTCTTTATATAGCCAGCAAAAGGAGGGGTAAAAGGAAACAACTCACTGTACTCCTTGTCCCCATAGAAGCTGAAACAAAAGGGGTCAGATGTCAGAGCAATGCTAGTTGTGGCACCCCTGCTCCTGAGTATCCAATTCCAGAAGATAGCTAAGTGCATTTATAGACTGTGGTTATAACCTAGGGAACACAGGTTATAACCTCATCAGAACCTGGAAGACGATGGGAACCTGAGGCTATAGGAGATGAGCGGGGACAACCTCAGAGCAATTTCTCAGAGCTTTCCATCTGCTCATGTCCCAGGAGGATCATGAAGTGTTCCAACAGATTACTGAGGCTCAAACCTTTGCCTGAGTGGCCCATATGACCAGGCTACTAGGATGCCAATCATGGTGTAATTGTTCCCCTACAATACTGAGGAAGTTTAAGTTTCCAATTGTATATTTTGGGCCTAAGGTACGATTTACTTTTATGTGTGTCATGTTTCATTCCCTCTGTACCCACCAACACACATACACACTCTTACACACACCCACCCACACATATACCCATGCACATATGCATATGCACACAGAAAGATATGAGAACAAAATAATTAAAATTGGTTGTGAAATACTAACTGAAATTGCCAGGGTGCCAATAACAATTTCTCTCTTGGAAATTAACTTATATAACATGTAATACATTACTTTTTGTTTTACATATGTATTTATATAAATATAAATATATAAAATATAATTATATACACATGATTTTTATCTCCAAATTTATATGAATGTAGGCAATTATAATTGTCTTAACATTTTTAAGGTCAAATTTCATTGTAATAAATTCCCATCTCATGACTTTGGGTAAGTTGCAAAAATACGTGGTTACAATTTTTCTCCTCTCTATACCTGTAATCATTGCAAAGGGACTTATCTGGTCCTTACTTATAAAAGAAAGACCTATCTCTTCAACTTTTTTCTTTTTTTTCCACTGTTGGATGCAGAGTGCTTAACCATTTAGCCACATCATCAGCCCTTTTTTGATTTTTGAGTTAGGGTCTCGCTAAGTTGCTGAGGCTGATTTCAAATTTGTGATCCTTCTGCCTCAGCCTCCCAAGTCACTGGGAGTGGAGGAGTATGCCACCACATGCCCAGCTTCTTCAACTTTTTAAAGAATTAGTCTTTTGATTTTCTTTTACTAATAGAATACACAGAAGAGATAGAGTGCAGTTCTGAGCCTGGGCATCAAGAGGTCTTGTAGGCTTTTCTGTCTTCATTGGAACTTTAATACCATCATGTGTAGTGAGATGTGATTGTCACCAAAGACGTCCTACAATGTATGGCATCACCCCACAGATAACCAACCTGCAGTTACATGAACAAAGCAGATGAGATCAGAAAAGTTGCCCAGCTGACCTCAGGACTCAATAGTGAACTAAGTCATTAATTGAGTTAGGATCATAAGTTTTGGTCTTGTTTGTTATGTGGCTAAAAGTAACTGACACAAACATATATTCACCCTAATAGAAAAAAAAGGTACTTTACCAAGGCTATCTCTGGGACATTCAAAGGATGAAATGATATTTGTACTTAGTTATCTGAGAGATTTTACAACTTTTATATATGTTCAATAAAAGAAATCCCCAAAATTAGTTACTGCAAATAAAGACAGAAATTATTATAAACTTTATTACTTTTTATTTATGTTTAGTGTTTCCATTATATTCTTTTAATTATATGAATGATACTCTGATTGCAACAATGATCACAAGAAATACAGTGGTCATTTTAGTAAGACACAGTGTACTTGATGATACTTAATGACTTTAAGCATCTCAAACTGTGACTTAAATAACAAATTCTAAAATATCACTCACTACTTTTTTATTCAGTAGTGAAAACCAGTGACCTATAAGAAGTAATCTAATGAATTGAGACATGATTTATCAGTGATAATATAATAGCCTTTACATTTGTCCCTTCATTTCAATAATAGGATTGTACCGCATCTGGAAAGAATTTTGTTGTGTTTTGAATTTTATTATTTAATAATTATAAATAAAATTACAAGTAAAATGTATTTTATGCTTTTTCAGGCATTTAATAAAATTTTTATCTTAACATTTAATTACTTTGAAACTTGTTCATTATATGCAATTAAGAGTACTTTTAGACTCCTTGAACAAATAGTATTTTCTCTCTTAATATATGTATCTCAGGTAACATTGAGCAAAGGCATACATTTGAAGATAAAAAATACAATATCTTTGATATCACGCCTGATCTGTTAAGCTAATATGCAAATAAAATAGAAAATTATTACATAGTCTAATATTACTGATTTGATATTTATCAATTATGTAAAATTACAACCTTTACAGATTTGCTTAGAAGTATTTAATGTATTTCAACTAAAAAACTATGTCTTACTTCAGATAATATTAAGAATTACCATAATAAAATATACCTGCAATTAAGCACGGTAAATTATTTTCTTTTAAAATGTCATGACTTATTTTTGTGAAAATATTTCATACTCAATATAGAGTTAAAATAATATAGTTAGAAATCTCAACAATCTAATATAGTTAGAAAATCTCTTGTTCTTTTACTGGCAACAGTTATTTAATTTATGTAATATTAGTCCAAGCTTTTTTTTTATTGCTTTATTGTTTACTGTTAACTCCTTTCTTTGGGGATCATATATGATGGGGTCCTCTGAACAATATTTTGTTTTATTTCATAAGTTTTTTAAAAATAGTTTAAATAGTAGTTTATTGGATTACTACTTGATTCAACCAATATTTATTGATTATCTACATTTTACTAGGTAGACTGGCAATAAAATGAGTAATATAAAGTATTACTTTAGACATAAGCATAGACTAGGTTTGTACTTTCCAGAATAATATAGAGTTCACAGCCAGGAATGGTGGAGGACACCTATAATCCTGGGGATTCATATGGCTGAGGCAGAAGGATTACAAGTTTGAGACTAGCCTCAGCAATTCAGTGAGACTCTGTCTCAAAATAAAACATAAGAAGAAATGGGGATGCATTTCAGTGGTAGCATGCCCCTGGATTCAACCCTGTACAAAAAGTTCATATAATTCAATATTTTTTATTCATTCCTTCTAATATCTATTAAGTAGGATATTGTGTTTACATTTGTTCTGTAAAAAAATGCCCTTGTGTTGTACTTTTTATTCTCTAAAATATATAGTTTTAAATATAATGGATAAAATATTGTTTATCTTATGTTAAAGTGATTTAGAACTATAGTTAGAGGAAATCCAGTTGAGAAATTGCTATCAGTCACAGCTGATTTGACAAGGAAAGCTCTCCAGAAACTGAAGGAATAATTAAGTAATTTCTTCTTTTTAGGCAAAAAGAAGCATAAAAAGTAGATGGTGGCAACCAAAACTGAACACCCCACTGTCCTCTCTTCTATCAAGCTCATCCTGACTGGTGAAATTTAGTCAATTCATCAGGCAAGGTCAATAGATAAATGGAACCCTTAATCATTGAGACACTTAACGGGATTTTAAAAATCTTTTTTGTCTATTTACAGCACATTTAGATTCCATGCCTCAAAATGTTATTAATTAGAGAACATGGTGCTAATTATGAGCTATTTGAGTTACTATCTCAGAAATGAATGGCTTTCTTTCAATTAATATTCTAACTTTGCAAGAAAAGTATTGCATTGAGAACTTGATTATGAATGCAGTAATTTAAAACTACAAATCTTGATTCATAACAATACTTTCAATAACTGCAACAGGGCTCAGTTTTCAGCCTAGTGCAAAAGGATAACTAACAAGTTATCCTGCACAATTTCACAGATTCTGAGGGGAGACATGAGACTCTTTGGTCACAGACCACTCATCTCACATCAAGCAGCATGGACTTCAGGTTTCTATTGCTTTTACTCTTCAACTCTGCAGAATGACGTAGTGTGTGGCTCAAGTCAATGTAGACATAATGAGTCTGTGTTGCAGAAGAGGAATCATGAGCTAAGGAAGCCTGTTTTTAATAATGAATGCAAGCAAAATGCCTCAAATGGTGTCATTATTTTTATTATCCTGGAGAGTAAACAAATCTGCCTGCCTTCTGCTTACAAAGGAGATAGTACACCTACCTTCCAGAGTGTTTCACTGTATAAACAAATTTTAAAAGAAATTCTAGAACAAAATCTGTCAGTGGTTCTGCTTGCCAAATATGCAGAAATACCGGAGACCTATAGAAAATTGTACCAAGAAAAATTGTGATATCTGAACAGAAAAAAAGTTAATATTTTGATGGACCAAAAATACTTAAGCTATAGTATAAATATGAAACATTTATTAGTAAATTTAGACTAAGAAAATTGATATGTAATTATTTTTAATTGGTTATAGATAGCCATGAATAAAATTAATTTAAGCTCCCAAAGTGGTAGCTAATAAATTCTAATGTTTTATTTTATATTTAAAGATAGTTTTGACCCTCACTACTCCCACAGCAATAAATGGCATTTTTGTGTTCTGAGATTTATTTTTGTTTTCAATTCAAAAATTTAAACTCATTAGTTTCTTTTATACTCATGGACAACATGAGACTTGTAGATCAGTGATAAAGGGCAATCAATTGCTCACAACAATGACAGTGTACAGAATATCAACAATTTTAGTTAATTACCCAAATTCCAATTTTTACAATGTAATATGGAGACACCAAATGATACCTTTATACACAGGAGATTACAATAGGAGAAGAAACCTAAGTTTAGGAACCCAAGTATTTTATAATGGCCTGTAAGCATGACTGTTCTTTGCTTCTGAGGGGGACACTATTGTTATTTCCTAAGGCTGTCTACTATGTAAACATTCTTTAAAAACCATCCAGAATGAAGAGTTGTTAACCACTCACTTGAAAGACATGCAGAAATGTGAGAGATGCATGGAAAATTGTCTCTCGACAATAAGGATTTCTGTGAAGAGCAAAAAGGAGGAAGAATCTAGACATTCAAGATTCTTGGTACAATTTGTAAGAAGTTTTCAGAGAAGAGCAGAACATCTCTTTCTCTTTCTCTCTTTTTCTGTTTTTTAAAGGATCTTGCTAAGGTGCTGAGGGCCTCACTAAATTACTGAGGCTGACCTTGAACTCGTAATCCTCTTGCCTCAGCCTCCCCAGTTGCTGGGATTACAGGAGTGTGCCATCACACCCAACACAGCATCTATCTTTGCACAATATCTTGGATGCTCATACAGTTTTTAAAATTTCATTAGAAGAGAGAAAATGGTGGATGTACTGAAAAATAGAGTTGATTTGTTTAATTTTGAAGGCTTTTTTGTTTATTTTTTGTGGGCTTTTTCTTAGAATTAAGAGGAGTTGAACCGACATCTTCAAACTTTCTGTCACATGTTTATGAACCAAGTTAATCATATGCTATGAGCCAACATCTTGGTTGAGAATGCTATACATTTTTCTGACAGGATAATATTCTTACCAGACTGCTTCTTTCCATTTACTCAGTTTTATCATTATGTAAATATACCTAATAAAATGCGAGGTTTAGTGAGGCTTTCAGCTTGGACATGTAATATTCAAATGCATTGTTTCATAATTCCCCTGTTAATTTACTGTTCTTATAATCTCCTATCACTGAATCTTGCAAAACAGAGAAGCAGAAACTTGTCTGCGTATGAGAGGTTAAAAATTTATACTAGAATGGAACATTATCAGGTAAAGACCATGGTTCTCAAATTATTAACCTGAAGCACTAATGATGGGGTATATCTGAAACATGTATGATATATGTTATGACCTCCCTCAAATAAATAAGCCATATTTCCTGAATAATAAAGATATCTACAAGTAATAATACAATTACTTACTTTTCTATTTCATCCATGCAATTTAAAGCACAGTCAACTGAGAAAAATAATCTGAATGAATTCATGCATTTTTGATGTTCCACATAAAATAGTCCATTTATTGGGTTACCCTTCAAAGATTCCCCTTGGGACTCCATGGATGTCCAAGATATTCATATCTACCACTGCATCTTTTACTAGCTCCTTTCAGTAAAATCTACTGGTCTACTTCATTGCTCACAAGTAATTTTTGCTGCTTTTCAATCTCTGAGTTCATCAAAGAGAGACTTTTCAAGTTTGCTTGGTTCTGCCCCCTTATTTGATTCTGTACATTTTTCTCATAGGCCTAAAGCAAAGTGGGCAAAATTTACTCAACTCTAGGATTTTGTAGGTCCAAAGACAAGATGTGCATGCTGGAATCAACCTTACTTTATTATCGATATTTTAATTGCATGGAAGTGAACTATTCAAATTCAAGAGATTCCAAAGCAATGGACATAATAAATGCAACATGCTACATGATTGCAAAAGTGTGCATCCTTCCACCTTACTATACTTAAAAATCTGATCAAAGCTTTAAACTACACTTAAAACTTAGTAAGGAGCAGTACTGCAGTCAATGTCTTCTTAAAGGAGTAACATTAGAGATCTGAAGGATGACTGAGAACTAGTCACGGAGCATCAAAAAAAGACACCAGGCAGAGATAATAGAAGTCTGAATGCAGTAAATAGTAAAGAAGATTGGAGGCTGAGTAGTAAATCTGGCAAGAGGCACACTTATCAAAGATGAGAATGAGGAGCTGAGGTTGTGGCTCAGTGGTAGAGCGCTTGCCTCACATACTTGAGGCACTGGGTCCAATCCTCAGCACCACATACAAAATAAATAAATAAAAATAAATAAATAAATAAATAAATAAATAAATAAATAAATAAATAAGATGAGAATGAAAATGGTAACATGAACTGTCTTGTATTTCCTCATACTATTTCCTTTGTCATTGTCTCATTTCTGTTTCCTTGGTAACTCTTTTATTTCTAGAACTCCTATACTAATATCTAGAAATATATATATTCATATATATTTAAATACACACACACACACACTCAGTAGATTATCTGCTCTTATTTGTTTTTCTTTACTAGGTTTTTTGGAATCTGTGTTTATGTGTTTCTATGTATGTTAGTATATGTGGGGGTTGCAGTCTGTGCCAAGCCAGCGGGTCGAAGGGGCACCCCCACATTCACCTAGCAGTGGAAGTTGAGAAGAGGTGGAGCCAACTGGTTGCCCATTCTCAGCCCTCTGCTGCTGCAGGACAATCAGACACACCAGGGAGTCAAGTCAAGGCAAGTACTCGTATATTTGGGGAACAAGTATTCAACTTATAGGGCCGTTGGGCCAATCAGAGACAATGCACATAGGCAACAGCTGTCCATGTGGCAAGGCACAGTAAGCCCCCTGAATTCTGTCCACCAGCTGCACGTTCCCGGAACCAACAGTAAACCAATCACATAGTTCCTCCTTCCTTTGTGCCTTTCCCATTTATACACAATGGCTAGTCATAAGGGCGTAGCATAGAGCTAGCTGCCCACAAGTATAGAGACAAAGGGTGGTGAAAATGTCTCTTGTGTGATATTGTGCGTGAGGTTTACAGTCTTGTTGAATTAGAGGTCATACCATGCCCGGAAACACTTCCTGTCATTCTTGTAACAAATATGCACTTTTGAAGTAATAGTCCTAATCAAATATGATATTTTATACCCCTTTAAAAGCTGTGATTTATGTAGACATACATACAGAATTTTACCCAAATGGAAAAAATACATTTTAAATGAATGTCCTGAATGTGAATATACTTCTGAAACCATTATCAAAGGGGAGAGAAAAAGGTACAACAAATATAGCTTCATATGAATTAGAACTTTGCTTCTGAAAAATAATGAAGTGAAAGATAATACAGAATATCTCATAAGTAGGATGGAGAAGGCTTTTCAAACTATATCTCCAAATCCAGAAGCCATAAAAGTTTGATAAATTTTTACAACATAGGCTATTAAACATAAGTATCTATGATTTAAATATGAAATAAAGTCAAATTAAAAAATGGAAAATATATCTGTAGCTAGTATCAAAGTTTAGAAATTAATTTCCTAAACTTTAGAGACTGATACACCAATAAACCAATAAAAATAAAACCATGATCCAAAATAAATTATTCTACTCAAATTGTGCTTGTCAAGTCTTTAAATCACATTGATGAGAAAGCTGGTTAAAAATACCACCAAAACATTACAACCAGTATAGTATATTCTAATTTTGCCTATCTTAAACTTTATAAATTGACACCAGTGTTTCATCTTTGCATGTTGCTTCTTTCAACAAATGATATACTCATGAGATTATTTTGTATGTCATATTATTCATTCCTTTATATATTGATAATATTCTATTTTAAGAATATATTGCAATGTATTAAGTTAATTTTGATAAAGACCTGGATAAATTTGATGTAAATATGTTGGGAGTTTCTAGTTTAAACCTATTAAGAATAGATTCTACCAAAGGATGCATAATGTTTTTATGATCATTCTAGCAAGTGATTTTTTGTGAAAATGTGTATGTTGCACACATACCTATGAGTGGAATTTCTTGTTCACTGCATATATATCTGAATCAAAACAATATATTACTCTTTTACACATTAAAATTCAAAGTCAACAAGTGGAAATAAATAGCAGTATGGAAAATTACTATTGGCATCATATAAGTTAACGATTTCTAAGAGTTCTCCTTGCTCCAGATATGAAAAATCATCCCAAAATCTTACTTTTAGGAAAAATAACCATATAATATGTCTTCTTGATGTGCCTCAGAGCTTTTCCTGTGACTCAACATTTACTTTCCTTTTTAAAGATCCTTGTATAATCATTTCCATGTGATTCATATCCCCAGCTAATGGTTTATCTATGATGACATAAGAATAAATACAAATTACTTTGAAAGATGTACTTATACTCATGCATATAACTTGGAGTCTTTAGTGCTGAACTTATTCTTTTATGTGAGCATTTTTCTTACATGTTTATTTATTTAAATGTTTTTACTACATCTTATGAATTGCTTTTTTACCTACTCTGGTTTTTTTTTTTGTCTTCTAAGTGGTTGTGAGAATCATTTCTTGGGAAACATTATATTTATCTTTGATTATTCAGGCAGAAGCAACAGTCTATAAACTATCATGAACACATAGTTTTTCTAAGTGTCATCTTTACTGCTTTTCTAAACTAGATGATAGCCTTCAAATCATCCAAAACTCTTCTCTTAAACCTGCCCCTAGAATGTAGACTTCTCAGACTCTATTGCTCAGAGATATATGACTATCTGTCATCTCTCAGTTTTACATTGACTTTCTAGTTATTTTTTATGGAAACTTCTAATAAAAAGAAACAAATAGATCTTACTCTTCAAATGACATAGATTTGAGAGATGTAAAAGTGCTAGATGATTACTATACTCATATGTTACAATCCATTGATATATGCTGAAAATTTCTAACATATTATTCCCAACTTTATAATGCTTTTAAGTATATAGGATGGCTTTACAATTGTTCTTAATGGATACATTAAATAAAATTTGAGACTTTGACCTGTATTTATCCAGTTACCCATTTATGTTTGCAAGAACCACATGGTAAGGAAAAAAATCCATATATATGCACATATGTATGTATATATATATGATTTAATATATACATAATTATATAATTAATAAATTACATAATTCATAATATATAAATAATATATTATCGGTTATTATATATAATTAACAAATTCTGAAAAACAATAGAGCTTCAATAGATTTCTACTTCATATAAAAAGAAGCAACTGTAGAAATGTGTGAAATATATTTGTTGTAATTTTAGCATAACCATTCTGCTGATTTTTTTTTCTGTTCAACAAGGCCAGTATTAGTTTAGCTGTTCTCCTCTTTTATTAATGCCCATGACTTTTTTAAAAAATTAATTTATTTAAATGCATTTCAAGTCATAGTACATATATATAGCTCAATGTTTCCATTTCTCTGGTTGCAAACCAGATAGAGTTACACCATTTGTGTCTTCATTCATGCACCTAGGGTAGTGATGACCATCTCATTCAACCATCTTTACTACACTCCTTCCCTTTTCCCTCCCCCTTCTTCCCCCCTGCCCCATCCAGAGTTCCTCCACTTCTCCTCTGTTCCCCATTTCCACCCCCCTCATGTATCAACATCCACTAATCAGAGAGAACATGCGGCATTTGGTTTTTTGGGATTGGCTTACTTCATTTAACATAATTAAGACTCCAAAAGCACAAGAAATAAAAGCAAGAATCAATAAATGGGATGAACTTAAACTAAAAAGCTTCTTCTTAGCAAAAGAAACTATCAATGAGGTGAACAGACAGCCTACATTCTGGGAGCAAATTTTTGCTACATCAGATAGAGCACTGATCTCCAGGATATATAAAGAACTCAAAAAACTTAACACCAAAAAAAACAAACAACCCAATCAATAAATGGGCTAAGGAGCTGAATAGAAACCTCTCAGAAGAAGATATACAATCAATAAACAAATATATGAAGAAATGTTCAACATCTCTAGCCATTAGAGAAATGCAAATCAAAACTACTCTCAGATTTCATCTCACCCCAGTCAGAATGGCAGCTATCCAAAATACCAGCAACAATA
>PVHX01005035.1:38025-75999 GCA_004024805.1 Geosciurus inauris | reverse complement strand
TTGCAAACTGGTGCAACCAATCTGGAAAGCAGTATGGAGATTTCCTTAAAAAACTTGGAAAGGAACCACCATTTGATCCAGCTATCCTACTCCTTGGCCTATACCCTAAAGATTTAAAAACAGCATACTACAGTGATGCAGCCACTTCAATGTTTATAGCAGTACAATTCACAATTACAAAACTGGAAGCAACCCAGATGCCCTTCAATAGATGAATGGATAAAGAAACTGTGGTACATATACACAATGGAATATTATTCAGCAATAAAAGAGAATAAAATTATGGCATTTGCAGGTAAATGGATGGAATTGGAGAACATTATGCTAATGACAATGTCTTAAACACAACCCACCAAAGCCAGTGATTACAAGCAATCCAAAAATCTATTACTTACTCAGGCATGAGTAAAGTAAGGAGCTTCTGGGTGAAGGGCTCCACCAAGTAGTCCTGGTAGTGTGGACTTTAGGACTTTGATGTTTTGAAGAAGGAAAGGATAAGAGAAGAAGTGTGAGAGGGAGGGAGATTCCTAACAAAAATTGAGTAGGTCTGAGGAGTCTGATGGTGTCTGCTATGGAGTGATTAAATCAAATGGTTTAATCAAATTTCCTTTTTCTGTGAAAGAGTTCCTGCTTCCAACTTTATTTTTTTGTATTGTGTGCATGAGTAGAGATATGTGCAGACATTGCACACAATATTAAATTTTCTACTTCATTTTTATGAGTTCTTTTTAAAAAGGGAGAGTGAATTATGGTAGATTGGTGAGCTAATTTTTTCTTTTACCACAGAAGCAATTTGAAATGCTAATGCTTTTGCATATATATACAGTATGGGTTGTACAAATCTAAAAGCTTAGATACATTGATTTCACTAAGCCTTACACTTATCATTAATTCATTTTAATTTATGGCTATTGGTTGTGATTTATTTTGATACTTTACTAAATGATTAGAATTCATACACAATTTCAGAATCGTGATTACTTTGAGCATCAAAACACCTGTATGTTTATTCATACTGTCACCATAAGACATAGGTATTTTCACCTGGAAAACTGTGTATGAGGATGAGAATAATGTATGAGTATTCTTCATAAATTTAGAACTCAGGTGACTTTTAATCCCATTATGTTGAAACACATCCCTAATATTGTTTGACCTTTTTAATTAGAATACGTGTTTTTGTCTCTTAAGTGTCAAAATTCAGTGTTTTCAGTGTTCATCTTATCTGATAATTTTTGTGTTCAGATTACTGACTCCTCTCTTTTTATTCAAGCTCACCTGTTCATTGGCTTCTCCTCTTCCAATTCTCAGAGCTCTTTCAATATACATTATCTTTCTCTGTTCCTTAGATATTGGTATACATTAATGATCTAGTTTTAACCTGGGAACAGGACTGGGCTTGAAGATTCAGTTTATCTTCCATAGTATATTTCACATATCTGGTATATAGGGACTATGCACAGTTCATTTCTTAAAGGAACAAGATTCCATTACCATTTATAGGAAGACATTAGTGATCTTTTTTCTTCTTGTACATGAGTGCACATGCATAGGTTTAATTTCTTTTCCTATTAAAGTTGCTGTTATGAATTGAACCACAAAATAATTTCTTTTATTTAAATCTTCAGTGTTATCTTTTCACATTGCAAATTATTATCTCCATCATGATCTGGTCCATGCAGGCTATCATTTCCTCATATCTCAGAACTTCCTGAAACACTAAGCTACTTATGGTTATTTAAAAACCTGTATGATTCCAAAATATTGAGACAATTATATTAGTGTAGGTTTTTCCAGAAGCAAAATCTGAGGCAAACATTGAGTGCAAGTCAGGGGAATTGATGCCAGAAAACACCCTTATGAGAATGTAAAAATGACATAGAGAAAGGAAAGAAAATCATAAAAATGTTATCCAAAAAGTTACTACTTATGGATAACTGAAGCTCTACACCCGCATGATTGCCAATGTAGTTAACTATAGAGAAGGGCATTTTTATATTAATCTCTGTCATCTTCAGAGTTTATTAGTTCCATGGTATTCTGGTAAACTGGTAACTTTACCAGAGAAAGACTTTAGTCAAAAATATCCACTAAAATCTGGGTGTAGTGGCACAATATTGTAATCACAATGACTCTGGAGACTGAGGCAGGATGAATGCAAATTTGATGCCAGCCTCAGCAGCTTAGCAAGGCCCTAAACAACTTAGTGAGATCCTATTTCAAAATTAAAAAAAAAAAAAATTTAAAAGGCTGGCATTGTGGCTCAGTGGTCAAGCACCCCTGGGTTCAACCCCTGGTACCAAATTGAAAGAAAGAAAGGAAAGAAGGAAGGAAGAAAAAAAATTAAAATTTTCACTAATAATCTCTTTGAAGTGCTAAATTCTGAATAGAGATATTGGTGAGATATCAAAAATATCTCCTCCCAGGGTGTGGCTCCAGACACAGAGTGGATGCTTAGTGTGTTTAAGGGGTCCAATCTCCAGCACAGTATTTAAAAAACTGTCTGTTCAAATATTATTATAAATTATATAGTAATTTAACTACTTATTTGCATGTATGTCTATACTAATAGACTGAAACTCCTAGAAGACACAAAACTATTTTTTATTTACCTTTGTATGCACTACATTATAGCATGTTGCCTAGCTCAAGAAACATCTACTAAATTAATTAAAATATAATGAAAGAAAAGCAACATGCTTGGGAGGCTGAGACAGGAGAATTGCAAGTTCAAAGCCAGCCGCAGTAACGGCGAGACGCTAAGGAACTCAGTAAGACCTTGTCTCTACATAAAAAAAAAACACAAAAATAGGGCTGGGGATGTAGCTCAGTGGTCGAGTACTCCTGAGTTCAATCCCCAGTACCAAGAAAAAAAAAAAAAAAAGCAACGTGCTGCTGTTGTCCCTATTATTTTCCTAGCATTGGAAAAGGGCACATCAGTGTTGTATATATATATATATATATTCTTTTTTTCTGGATCAGTATATAAAATAATAGCTGTAATAGAAAACATTTAATTTTAGTTCTTCTTTTAAAATAGAGGGTATAGGAGATTTATGGAAAATCTGTAGATCTACTCTTGACCTTTGCTAAAACTATGAATTGTTCTCTTCAATTTTCTGTGCTGTCTGGACAGACACTGAGTCATCAGGCAGACTGAACTGTCTGGCTACAAGTTCAATAGACATCTTAGTTCAATTACTTAAACTGGTAGTGACCACTGTGTGCATTATGTGGCAGAAAATCACTAGCTGAGAGGGAGTCTATGACCCAGAAAACATTTTACTGAAACTTTCATTTATGAATAAGAATAAGTTTAGGCCAGAAGGAAGAGAATAACAAAGGAAGGAAACTTACAAAAATAAATTATGTCAATTTCCCTGTTAAAAATAGATGCTTAACTTTTTGATAACTTTCAACCAGTTGGAACCAAATATAGCTTGAATGTTAAAAAATCACCAAATAAGTCTATTTATAAATTACTTCTGCTTTACACATAAAACAGCTATGGAAAAAAAAAAAACCCTAGGTGTAGAAAACAGTTATTAACTTTTGTTAGGATGTATTTCATAAAAATGGAGGCATGATTTTTATTCACTAACAAAAGCAATTCTGTTCTCACTTCCTCTCTTTAATATGCATTAATGTTCTTTCAGATTGCATTTCTCTCCAACACAAGAGAATGTTGATTAAAATTAAAGGAAGGAAGAAATACATGAAATAGTTTTGGGCAAAGAGAATTAAAATCTTAATGTGACATTAAATGCCATTAGAGTTCTGAAATCTTGCCATGCAATGAATTGAATTAGATAAATATTAGCAAATTGATATTGGGTATCTGAGAAAATTCACATTTGTTCATATCTGAAAAAGGAAGAAAAGAAAGAAAAAATTTACAAGGAAAAGAGGCATATCAATTTATCAATTAGTTGGCTGAATTCATAAACTGATTTACTTTTATTTTATATTCATCAACACTTAATTTGATTTGGAATTTTTCTTTTTAGAAAAGCACTAAGGATCAAAGAGAATTTTGCTTAGCCCTAGAAGCAATTCTTTTAAAAAAATAAGCCAGTGGTAATTTAGAATTTTTACTAAAGATTATAGTATGCATCAGTATGATTATTCTGTATTAAGTCACAAAACTCTTAGTTTTGCAGAAGACTCACTAAAAGATAGGATATTTGTTTACTTTTGTATGTTTCAAGAGCTAATGATCTCAAGGGCTAATTGCCTAGGAAAAGTAATTTCAATCATTGTTTAAGACTATCTTAAACATAGTTCTTTGGCCCCTGCTGGATACCTAACAGTCACACCCCACACAATCATGGTAATACAATCTGGAATATTAAGACACTGAAATTTCTAGTAGTTCCTAAAGTAGTTATGGTCTAGCTAAGGTCGATCTAAATGAAGAGATGAAGTCAAGAATTTTAGTCCCAACTAATAAGTATAATCATTCACAGATACAAATCATACATTAGTTATGTCTTAAAAAATTCACAAACAGGGATCATATTTCAGTTTGATTTTACTAATCTAAAATAGTTGTTTAGTTCATAATTAGAAATACATCTAAATACATGATATTTTAGGAAATCAGAACACATTAATTCTAATGCAATTAATTGCTTTAAGAAAATTTAAATTTAAGTTTATAGTAACTATAAACTTAAATTTAAGTTTATAGTTGCAATATATTGATACATTATCAATTTATCAATTGATAATTTGATACATTATCAATTTATCACATTGTAGAAAAAACACAAAATTTACAAGTTTAACAAAACAGAATTTGATTATTTCTGATTTTTTATATACACACGTATATTGATACACACATGCATACATATTGATTAATTTACTTTAAACTAAGAGAGGTGGAAAGGTTGGAGGAGGAAGGAACCAAACATATAAAGATAATTTAGAGTACCTGATTCTAAAACTACATGTTGGTAAAGACAATAAATCACCACTTTGGGGCCCAAACAGCTCATGTCATCCAATCGGAAATAGTCAGTGTCCAACTCTTCAGGTTTAGTAATTTAAATTCTTTAATCACTGTATTGCTCAATTAATAGCTTAGGAATCATCTTGATATAGATACTGGATGATTTATTACTTGTTGGAATTCAAACACTGAGTGAAAAATAGTTGTACTTACAAATATGATCAATATTTTTGTTACATTGATCCAGGAATTTGTGAACCAATGGGAAAGCAGGAATGACACATTTTTGTATTTCGTCTACTACACTTTTATCATACAGATTTAAGATGTAACTTTAGGGCACATTGACAACTGGATGACTCTCCCAGGTTTATTTAACAATAATGAACTGAACTACCTACAATTACGTGATAATTTTATACACTTTTCTGCCTGCAATCTTTGTAACTTTCGTTTTCCTGCCTGTAATGTTTTCCCAGTAGCTTTTTTGCGGTTATCTTTCATGCAAACTTTGAAGCTCACCTTCAATTTTTACCTGCTGAAGACCTCCAATGACAAGTGTCACTTTGCTCCTCCCCAAGCAATGCTTATACACATGCATACACAAAGAATTTCCCCTCCTCCTCTGTACCTCATAATGATAACATTTATCATAGTTCAGTAAAATTTTTCTTTGTCTTCCCCACAGTGGTCTTTAATTTCCTTGAGGACAATAACTATTACATTTTTCTTTGCTTCTTCATTGTATGTAGTAAGAACCCAACTAAGTTAAACATATGTTTAAATGCATTGATAAATTAATAAGTATGTCTTACCATTCTCCAAAATAATTTATATTTCCTGTAAGTAATTATAATTTTATTGATGTTAATTGTATTTCAAAGGTACTTCAAAGAATTTCAAAGAATGTATTTGCTTTAGCTTTTAAATTTCTATAAAAATATTTTATTTAAAACATTTACAGCTCCAGTGTCCATGCAAATGTCTGCCCTGTATTATTTACACTTGAAGTAATTATTTATTTGGAACCCCACAGGGATAGTGATTTGTGTAGCATGATGCTCTCTTGAAGATTCATTGAAATTCTGAACATTTGCTAAAAGTAGGAAATGGATTCCTTATCACTATACAGGAAAATTATATACTGTTCAAAGTCTGAATTTACAGAGAGAAAATTTTACTTTAAAGGGACTGAGAATTAGTTAACTCTATGGAAAGAGAATGCAATTAGGAGTTCACAAGCCTATTTGTTCTATCTTTTTCACTATAAAATTCCATATTATTAGAAAAATCATTAACAGCTCATGACCTACTTGTTATTTCTTTTATCTCAGTCAAATGAATGTTAGAATGTATTGTTCCTTAGCACTTTTCCAGGATTAAATTTCTATTATATAAAAGACAAAACTCTCTTCCAACATAAGGCTAACCTTTATAAACCAATATAAGTAATTTCTATTATGAATTATTATGTATAAAAGTGTATAGTGTCCTCTATATGAAAGCAAAATATATAAATTATTTTTGTTCTTATGTTTCTTTTGTTGCAAAAAAATAGTTTAGAAATATATAGTTAGCACTTGATATTTACAGTAGTTGCCACACATAATGCTAACAACATAAAAAGTACTAAAAAAAAGCACATGAAATTCAAAGAAAAATTTGAAAAGAAATATTTTCCCATAATACAAACAAAATTGAGATGAAAGACTTAATTATTTAAATGAATTACTCATTTCTCCACTTTGTAACTGTGAACACATTTCTTCATAAAGCATTGATTTTTGTCAGATTTGGCAGCTCTATTCAGTGAAGTTAACTTTTCCTAACTTGATTTATCATAAATATTTTTATGCCAGTCATAGGCTTCAAGGAGAGCCCATGTCAAACCAGTTCTGTACAGAAAATCATTACTAACATAAAAATTTGACTTCATGTTAAACCTAAGTATTTACTACACATTCAAACATTCTGCTTTATAGATGCAAATACCTAACAACCTACTAAGCACACTAATTAGATAGTTCACTTTTCAAAATTGAGTCTCTAATGAACTCATACTCCCATCCCAAGTCTCAAACCAAGAGCAAAGTAAAATAAGCAAAATAGAATGAAGGTATATACTTTGAAATTTTCTTATTTCAATTACTAAAACCAGACCTGACTCAATTACCCATTTCTTTTTAAACTTTTTATTATAACCATCAATGAATATGTGTTCTTGTTACTACATTCTTGCCCACCCACAATTGGTATTTTCTAGGTTATTTTGTTTGTTCATTTTGATTTAACATTCTGCATACATCAATCATTGTTTATACTAGCATCTAATTATTGCTGAAATTTGTTATTTATGTTAAGCAACTTTTTACATGCTTATTGCTATCAGCATGTTTTCTTCAATGTTTATTCAAATATTTTGTTCATTTTTTAACCAGATTGTTTTCTTATAGTTCATTTTTGAAGCCTTATCTATTTTGAATATAGATTCTTTATCAAATGAGTACTTTGCATATATTTTCTTTCAGTGTGTTTTATTCCTTATTATTTTAACAGAGATTTTCAGGAAAATAAAATTTATTTTAATAAACTCCAACTTATCAATTTTTTATTTGTGAATGGTGCTTTCATATTTAAGACTCCTCCTCAAACTGAAGGTCACATAAACTTTCTTCTAGAGATTATGCTGGAAGTTTATGGTTTCACATTTTACATTTAGGCTTATGTTTAGTTTTTAACTATTTTTGAAAATTTGTAAGATTGTGTTTAAGAGGTTTTTTTTGCATATAAAAGCCTAATTGTTCCAGCGTAATTGTCAAAAAGTCTATATATTTTCTATGTTGATTTGCCTTTGATTTTTGCCCAGAAATTAGTTTGTCTTTCTATTCTGTTCTATGTAGCTATTATTTTCCAATATTTCCCTGACCTTTATTACTGTAATTTAGAAGTTATTGTAATCTAGTAGTTATTGATATCAGGTAATGTGATCCTCCAGTTTTTTTTGTTCAGTATTGTATTTGCTTTCTTAGGTCTTTGGCCATTTTGTATAAACTTTATAATCAGTTTGTCAAAATCTATAAATAGTTTCCTGGAATTGTTATTAAGATTGTGTTTATCAGTGGATTGCATTCCTTCAATAGATGAATGAATAAAAAACTGGAAAAAAGTTGGAAGCATTCCCTCTAAAAACAGGAACAAGACAGGGATGCCCTCTTTCACCACTTCTATTCAACATAGTCCTTGAAACACTAGCCAGAGCAATTAGACAGATGAAAGAAATTAAAGGGATACAAATAGGAAAGAAGTACTCAAATTATCATTATGTGCAGATGACATGATTCTATACTTAGAGGATCCAAAAATTCTACCAGAAAACTTCTAGAATTAATAAATGAATTCAGCAAAGTAGTAGGATATGAATTCAACACCCATAAATCAATTGCATTTCTATACATCAGTGATAAACCCTCTGAAAGAGAAATTAGGAAAACTATCCCATTTGCAACAGCCTCAAAAAATAAAAAAAAACTTGGGAATCAATTTAACAAAGGAGGTGAAAGACCTCTACAATGCAAACTACAAGACACTGAAGAAAGACATTGAAGAAGACCTTAGAAGATGGAAATATCTCCCATGCTCCTGGATAGGCAGAAACAATATTGTCAAATTGGCCATACTACCCAAAGCACTATATAGATTCAATGCAATTCCAATTAAAATCCCAATGTCATTCCTTATAGAAATAGAAAAGGCAATCATGAAATTCATTTGGAACAATAAGAGACCCAGAATAGCCAAAGCAATCCTTAGCAAGAACAGTGAAGCAGGATGCATCACAATACCAGACCTTAAATTATACTACAAAGCTATAGCAACAAAAATGGCATGATACTGGCACCAAAATAGACGTGTAGATCAATGGTATAGAATAGAAGACACAGAGATGAACCCACTTATATACAATTACCTTATTCTAGATAAAGGAGCCAAACACATACACTGGAGAAAAGATAGCCTGTTCAACAAATGGTGCTGGGAAAACTGGAAATCAATATGCACCAAAATGAAACTAAACCCCTATCTCTCACCATGCACAAAATCCAACTCAAAGTGGATCAAAGACCTGGGAATCAGACCACAGACCCCATGCCTAGTAGAAGAAAAAATAGGCCCAAATCTTCATCATGTTGGATTAGGACCTTACTTCCTTAACAAGACTCCTATAGCACAAGAAGTAAAATCAAGAATCAATAAATGGGATGGATTCAACTAAAAAGCTTCTTCTCAGCAAAAGAAACAATCAATTAAGTGAACAGAGAGCTGACATTCTGGGAATAAATCTTTGCCACACACACATCTGATAGAGTACTAATCTCTAGGATATATAAGGAACTCAAAAAACTTAACACAAAAAAACCCAAACAATCCAATCAATAAATGGGCCAAGGAGCTGAACAGAAACTTCTCAGAAGAAGATACACAATCGATCAATAGACATATGAAAAAGTGTTCAACATGTCTAGCAATTAGAGAAATGCAAATCACTACCCCAAGATTTCATCTCACACCAGTCAGAATGGCAATTATCAAGAATACAAACAACAATAAGTGTAAGCGAGGATGTGGGGGGAAAGGCACACTCACACATTGCTGGTGGAACTGCAAATTGGAACAACCAATCTGGAAAGTAGTATGGAGATTTCCTTAGAAAACTTGGAATGGAACCAACATTTGACCCAGCTATCCCACTTCTTGGTCTATACCCAGAAGATTTAAAAACAGCATACTACAGTGACGCAGCCATTTCAATGTTTATAGCAGCTCAATTCACAATAGCTAAACTGTGGAACCAACCTTGATGCCCTTTGATAGATGAATGGATAAAGAAGCTGTGGTATATTTACACAATGGAATATTACTCAGCAATAAAGCAGAATAAAAGTATGGCATTTGCAGGTAAATGGATGGAGCTGGAGAATATCATGCTAAGCAAAGTAAGCCAATCCCAAAAAACCAAATGCCGAATGTTGTCTCTGATAAGTGGAATGTGGGGGAGGACATGAGAAGAATGGAGGAACTTTGGTCACAGGGATGGGGGGGCATGGGGACAGTAAAGATGGTGGAATATGATGGACATCATAGCCCTAGCTTTATGTATGATTGCATGTATGTTTTGATTATATATCACATACAACCAGAGAAATGAAAATTTGTGTTCCATCTGTGTACAATGAATCAAAATGCATTCTGCTATCATGTATATCTAAGTAGAATAAATAAATAAATAGATAAATAAATAAATAAAATTATAAAAAAGAACTGTGGCAAATCTGTATAATGAAATGTTTTGAAATAAAACACCAAAAGCTACTAACCATAACAATATAGGGAGGAAACTTAAAGATTACTTATTGTACTAGTCTAATGATATGACATTCAGAAAAACTACAGTGATGGTTAAAATGTCATTGATTTCTAGAAGATTGGTGGGATAGGGAGTAGGATGATTGGTGAAGTACAGTAAATTGTTTAAGGCTGTGAAATGATTATGTATGATATGCAATTTGTAGATAAGCGTGTCTATGTATTGCCAAAACTCATAGGATTTTACAGTATGCAAATTTAAAATTTTAGGAGGTCTAAAATTTTATGTATGATTGCATAGATGAATGGATGAGAATCCACTGCTTTATATTTCCTGTAAGTAATTATAATTTTATTGATGTTAAATAATAATCCCAGAATGCAATGTACGATATAACAAAATGGCTTAATTGTATTATGATTAAATGAAAAAAAATCACCTGAGAGAGGGAAAAATACGGTGCTAACTTAAGTGACATTAGAAATGATTTAGTTTGTAAGATTTAAGTTACAAAAAATCATACATAAGTACTTTTTTCAAATTGATATAGTTAATTCATATGGGATATTTTAGAGTTATGTTTAAATTAACATGTACAGTATATTTTATAATTAAGTAAATATATGAATGATGATGGAAGTCAAATGTGTCTGTTGGATTTAATTTATAGATAAGCAAGTGAAGATGGCTAGAATGATACCTGTGTTAAATGTGTAGCAGTGTAGATATTATATTAGCTCATGTTTATTTTACATAGATGAAGAAAGTTATACATAGAAATATTTAAAGCTAAGGGTATATACAAGTGTGATGATAGAGAATTTTTCTTGTTTTATCAGTTAAGAGAGTCTAGAAGCAAATAAAGCTCAGTCCAATAGATATATCCAGAACCCACTGTCTCAGACAAAATAAGATTTCTTGGAGACATGGATGATTCTAGAACTAAAATAAGAAGTTACAAAGTGTTCCTGAAACCTCTTGTTTAAGGCTCTTTCACAGCCTTAAACAATTTACTGTACTTCACCAATCATCCTTCTCCCTATCCCACCAATCTAAACAAACAAACAATAAAACAAAAAATAAAATATAAAAGCAAAAACAATAACAACAACACATTCACAGTGGTAGGGGATTAGAAAGGAATATGGGGCCAACTGAAAACACTCTTAATAACCAACACTGGAAAATTTAAAGCAGCAAAATAAATAAAATATCGGATTATAATTCAAAGTACATAATAAATACTCCAAATCTTATGAATATGAACAAATGAATAAGTCAATAAAGGAAGAGATGATTTTTAGTGTAAAATTCCAAATAATTTATGTTGATACTGCACTCTTAAGATGGTGAAGCAAAACTCTCTATTCTTTACATGTTGGCTGTGTAACTTCCTTACAGAATATACAATGTGGAAACAGAAAAAATAATAACTTTAATGTTGAGAAATCTGACAACCTGTCTTAACTAGGAGATCAAGGTTGATACTGTGATTATAAATCCTGTCGAAATTGTGTACCATTGAAACAATGTGATGAAAAGGGAGCTGTGCTCATTTCCTTCCATCCCAAACTGGTAAAACCAGTATAATTATGTGAAAAACATCAGATAAATCCCAGTTGAAGGACATTCTATAAAAACCTGACTAGTACTCTTCAACCATATCAATAAATGAAAGTTTGAGAAACTATGATAGACAAGAGGCAGCTAAGGAGACGTAACTACAAAATGTAATGTAGTGTCAAGACTGGAGTCAGAAATAGGAAAAGGGTAGTCAATACATACCAAGGAAATTTAGATAAAATCTGGTTTGGGTTGATTATGAAGGGAGTCATTGTCCATTAATTGGAACAAATGCATCATACAAATACAACATATTAATAACAGGGAAATCTGGGAACTCTGTACTACCTCCTCAAATATTTTCTATGTTTAACCATTCTGAAATAAAAGTTCTTTTCAAAGTAGGTAAATTCCAATATGGATGATAAAGTTTTATTACTGATAATAAGTAATTAAGTAACATATAATTACTCCAAAATAAGATAAAATAAGTCTAATTTTAAAATATGGTTTTACTCACAGACTTGTCCAAAGGACTGGGAGGTGTATCATTATATTCACATTTTGTGAGATCTATTTTAGTGCCAAATAAATGACCAATTGTTTAAATTCATAATAGGTGCTTGAGATTAATGTGAACTCTTGAACAATTGGATGCATATTAGATAAAAATTGATTATTTCATTGTTCAAATATTATGTACTATCATTGATTTTTTATGGCTAGTTTGACATTTTGATAATTTATAGTGTTACTTTGAAGTCTTCCATTATGATAAATTGTTATTTTTTATAGAGTATCAGTGTTTGCTTTATTTATTTTATTCTTGTTTTATTATGTGACTAGGTGCTATTTTATTATTTATTTCATCAAGTTCGCACATTCAAAACTATAACTAATCATTCATCTTATCCATCCTCAATTATTATTCATCTTGAAATTTTTATATTATTTTATGTTCTGTATCTGACCATAAAACTTGTTCAGTTTTGACAGGGACATTGATACTAACCAATGTCTATTTGCTTCCCTATAATTCTTAGTGTCACTGAAGTTAGATAGGCTCAAGTGAGAGCAATAGACTAGTTCCAGCCAATTAAATATAAGCAGAATTGGCATGTGTCATGTCTAGCCTGAAACATTGAAATTCCTATGCACACTTTCCATGGTCTCTTTGCTCCTGTTGCAAAAATCTAGTAGGTACAGAATAGTAGGAATCAAGATAACCTGGTTCCTGGCATGACTAAATGAATCAAAGCTTTCTGTTCACTTATATATGACATGCAATGTCAGAAAATAAGCTTTTATTTTTCTTTCTGTAACTCTAGCATAACCTATGCTGCTTATTTTTAACTCTAAAATACATGTTTTAGTTTTTCACTGACTCTGCCTGAATACCTTGCTTTATTTTGCCTTTAGTAATATTTGTCACCGGGGCGATGACTGATTTTAATCTGTGGAAATCTGTTGGCCTATGTTGATAGAACTCCCATTCTAAAAGTTTATACTTCTGCATTTGTTGGAAGCTAGTTGTTGTTCCAGGACATTTTCAGGCTATTTCACAATCTTGGCTCAAAGTAAATGTTCTCATATTTGACTTTTCTTTCTCTTCCAGTGAAAATCATCCCTGTAGCATCCCTGAAATCATCCCCATGACTGCCCTAGGCCTTGTGCATTCTGAGGATTGTGCTCCAATTTAGTTCCCAACCTGTTTGATTCTTCCCATTTCTCACTCCTCACTTTCTTCCACACTTCATAGTTTAGACTGAAGAATGATGTTCTGCCTCTTTGATATCTTCTTGACCTCCTTCATTTCTACCTACCTTCAGCTCCAGGATGAACTCACATGTACTCTTGATTTTGTTTTGCAGGGAGGGATTCATAGAGATATCACCTACAAATATTGAAATGTATCAAAAAATCCACAGTGATTATGCAACCAAAGGGTCTCTCTTAACTCTGAGTTACTCAAGAGACAATCTGTAGTACTTTTTTAAATGCTTAATATTTATTTAATGTAATCAAAGCACCACTGCTCATTATTTTTGTATTTTCTGTATGTTTTCTGTCTTTTATTTTCAAACTTTCTGTGCTCTTTTATTTTACCTCAAACTTAGTTGATGAGTTAATCAGATATAGTTGTATGTAGATATATCCTGTCTCATAATCTTTCTCTTTGAACTGCAGAATTTAGTACATTTATATTGATCAAGATATTTGATAAATTTTAATTTATTTCTACCTTTATATTTGTCATTATTTTGATCCACATATTTTTTGTTTTGTTTCCTATTTCCATTTACCTTACGTTTGATAGAGCATTTCCCTCCTTACTCTACATTTTCACCTTCACTGATCTAGTAGTTAAACTCTCTATTCTGCTCTTTAATGATAACTATAGACATTTTATCATGCTTAATTGAATTAACAAAGACAAAATTTTTCATTGTTTTTAACCTCCTTCTAAACAATTAATCTCAGAATATGTTAACTTTAATCAGAATCCCAATATATGTGATACAGTTGCTTAATGAGTTTTATCTTGATTTTCTAGACATTATTATCAATGGATATTGTCATTGAATTTTACTCTTATTCAAAATAAACAATGTCAGTTTATAATACAGAGCATTATGTTTTCTTTAGGAGGCATACCATATATACATATATGTCCTTGCTTAAAATCTTATTTTAATAAGATCCCATATTTTATAATCTGTACTACTAACATTATTGATTAGTCACATAGTAAAAACAAGTGAATGTCAGGCAATTTGCTCTAATTTATGTGGCTTTGTAGAATGTGGAATCAATTAACTACCTGTGAATATTTTGTATTTGATAGGGAAAGATAATTCACAGCACTTCTTAGACTGTATCTGAAATAAAGCCAAGTTTGGTGTCCTGGGAATTCTTCACTGCAGCAATAGATGAAGGTACACATTTTATACGTACATTGAAATATTACCCTATACCTCGTAAATATATATAATTTTATACATTAATACAAGTGCTTTAAAGATAATATTTTAAGATATATAAATGCTAGCTATCTTTTATTTATTTATTTTTGTGGGGGGTACTAGGGATTGAACTCAGGGGCACTCAACCACTGAGTGATATCCGCAAACCTATTTTGTATTTTATTTAGAGACAGGACCTCACTGAGTTGCTTAGTGCCTCACCATTGCTGAGGCTGGCTTTGAACTTGCAATCCTCCTATCTCAGTCACCCGAATCACTGGGATTACAGGTATGTGCCACCACACCTGGCAAACGGTAGCTATCTTTATTTGATGATTATACACTGTATACTTATATCAAATTATCACACTATAGCCCACAAATAATTATAATGAAAATAATAATAATTATACATGTAAAAATAAACAAAGAAATGAATGATTTATTTTTTTAAAGAAAGAAAGAGGAACAATTGGGGTTATGTTTTCAGGGTCATATCAGATTTGGATAGTTGAAGATTTCAAAATTGTCATTAGGGAACTTCCATAATAATGTGTTAAATTATTAGTGTGGTAATTTAAAATGATTCAATATGAATGGCATAACACAGTGTGTAAAAATTAGCATTAATTGGTTCTGGAGGAATAAATATTAAGTATTTATATTAATAAGAAATCAACCCTTCCAAAATGATTACTTAGCACTTATATTTTTCTTTTGAAATCTCCAAGAAAAATGTGAATGTAGCCCTTACCAAAGATGCTTGGGACCAGAATGTTTTGGATTACAAATTTGTTGAGATTTTATAATATTCACACATACATAATGAGAGATGCTGAGATTAGGATCCAGGTCTAAACAGAAAATTAACCTTAAAGACATAGACTGAGGATAATTTTACCCAGTATTTTTATTAATTTTGTGCCAGAAACAAAGTTGCATGGTGCAGAATTTTCTATCTGTGGCATTATGTTAACTTTCAAAAAGTTTCTGGTTTAGGAGCATTTTGAATTTCACATATTTAGATTATGAATGCTCAAACTTTACTAACATAACAAACTATAGGATTTTATTAATTGGTAAAGTAGGTGATAATCAAGATAAATGAGTGAGGAGACCGCTGTATGGATCCAGGCTTCCTTATGTGAATGAGATGTAAGAATTGGACACACTTGGCAGTTTCATGGCATTGTTTAGTTTATTCTCATTCTCATTATTTCTGTGTTAAAGTAGATTTCCCCTTGGTGAGGCCATCTCATGCACAAATGCTTTCTTCTTTCATTATTAGAGAACACATCATTTAAATTGCTTCTTAATGCCCAACTAACTTGATGTATTTTAACCTTCGAAAGGGCAAGGTACCCATCAGTTTTTACTTTTTATTCCTATGCTTACAAAATGACAGGCACATAGCATGCATTCAATAGAAAATTATTAGACTAATAAACATTAACCTCCCCTAAATATGGTTATTATTGTTAACAATTGGAGTTTTAAATGCTTCCAAACATTTCCCTAATAAAGTGCTCATTCTATATTTACATTTTAAACACGTATTTTCATTTTTAAAATATGTCTTCAGAATAAAACATTTGCCTCAAGCAACTTGGAGTATTCACTTCAATATTAACTACTGAGAATAATTTTGTTCAAATAATCTTCTTTCTCTGTCATAATAGAAAAAAGAGAAAATATGTTGTCCACCCATTATGTTTCGCAGTGCTGTTGCTGCTGTTTTCTTTGCTTTTTAGTTGTACAGACAATATGACTTTTACTCAATTAATGTCTGGCAGATTATTAAACCTTGTCTTAAAGTTACAAGAATTAGAAGAAATCACCTTTATTCTTAAAATCATACAATCACAATAAAGGAGATCAATATATGTACAAAGATAACATGAATATATTATAGAGCAACAGGTGTTTTAGTCCATGTTTAGCTACCAACATATTCCTTATTAGGGAACTTCTAGAATAATGCCACTGAGTATGTATGTCTTAATAATGTTGTTTGAAAAATTACACAAAATGTATTATTTTCTACATTTCTTTCTAAACAGAAAGCCATTAAGCATAATTTGTCATTTTCTCCTTGCTACATAGGCATTATTTTCATTAATTAAAATACAAAAATGTAAACTTGTCTTTCTACTCCTTTCAGCTTTCAATTCTGCTTCTAAGGGTGCCTGTCCCTTTCCAACTCTGCTTTCTCTCTGCTGTAATTTGAGTAAGCTTAGCCAGCATTAATGTAATGTGTGAGACTAAAAGGGCATCAAAACTTGTGAGATTCCTAAGAAGATGCAGGGTGAATGTGAATAAAAAAACAAAATCCTCTTTTAATTTCTCATTGGAAAAGATACATATTATGTATATATTAAATTGAAGTGTCTAATATGAAGAATAAAATTTAAGCATATATATTGTTCAGATTATAAATTCTATAATGTCCTATTGCATCTAGAAGCAGATCTAATCTTACAACATTTATCCTGGGACTTACAATAGGAACAAAAGAGAAAATTTGTCCTTTGTGTTCTTTCTACCCTCAGTCGTAGCTTTGAACATTTTTTTGAACAGAAGTAAGAGACAATGTTTCTTACTCATTTCTAGACTGAAGGTTGAGATGATAAAAGTGGTATAAGCCATGGAAATTATTTAAACAAAAGGACTCTACTATAAAAACGATTCAATGATTTCTCCTGGCCCAGACAAAACTCAATCTTTGATTCTACTGAAACAAAAACAGTTGAATATTGATTTTTCAACACCACCACCCACATATCCAACTCCAACTGTGAAAATTCAGGAAGGATTTTTCCACTACTAAAAAAAATATAGAATTCAATTAAGCCACCCTGTTAAATACCTTGATTCCAAGAAACTATAAAATACACATAACTCCATGAAGTTTCATGAAGTTGGGGAAAACAGTACCCCAACTTCAATTACAATCTTATACAATATGTAGAGGGAAAAAAAGAAAAGAACACAATGTATGATTTCTACTTTAAGTTGAATTTACCACAGAAAACTCAAATTTTAGGAGGAAGAAAAACCATTTCCAAGAAAAAAATAGTCATAATTATTCAAAGACCATTCAAATCTTTATTAAAATGGATTGATGCCACAGAAATAATTTTCAAAGTAACAGAAAATATTTTATCTCTTTTCCAAATAGTCCATGTACCCTGTTACCTATCCACTTCAAAGTTTCACATCTAAATCTCTGATAGAGAAAAAATATCTTTTCCAATCACTGATAGTTTTTTGTTGTTATTAGTATTATAGTCACTGATCCTTTTTTTGTTAAAATATCTCCCAAGATCATTTACATTATCTGCCTGTAACATCTCCCACTTGGACCTTCATTGTTTTGGCCATAAACTTAGGTGTTTAAAATTTATCATAAATGCACTATTTTGGGATGAATATAGCAATGTAGGAGGGAGTTATGTGTTTCCAGTTACAGTCACATCATAGGATACAACCAGGCATTACCAATAGCCAAGTAGGTCCTAGAGTTTGGATCAGATTATTAGTTCTGATTTCAATTAACAATGTAATGGCTCAAAGCTCAGACTGCTGGGGTAGAATTACCTAAACTGGTAAGAGTCACATTTGTTGGCTATATGATTTTGGGCAAGTTACTTACCCCCTCTCTGCCTCAGGTTACTCAGCACTAATATGAAGATAATAAGAGTCCTTATAGTGTAATTGTGAGGCTGAAAATAAGTTCATATTGAAAGAAGTTAGAGCAATTCAGTACATAGGAAGTGTCATGTAAATATTAAATTTTAGTAGTCATGAGTTATTCTTGGATAGAGCTTCATGTTTCTCAATCTATTAAAAAGTTTAATATCCAAATCCCTTTCCTCCTGGGAGGATTCTCATTCACTATAAAATTTTCCCCAATTCTCCTAAGCTCTGCAATCCAGCATATTTTTTGATGTGATATCTTCTGCATACAGACTAGGGTCCTATTTCCTTTTACCCAGGTCAATATAAAAGGTTCTAAAAGCTGTGTTTCAATGTTTCTTTTGAAAACAAAATATACTGCTGAAGTTGACAATTTTAGAAAAATGTGTCTTCTCTAGCAAATATTTCTTCTATCAAGGTATAAATTTCTGTGAGATTTTACAACATGGACGTGTTTCAATACATGCTCTTAGTCAATTATTCTCACAAGCATAAAATTAGTGAAAATGCTGAGCTATGGACACAGGCAGGGTAAAAATTGCTTTCTTCTCACAGGTGTATCAAAAGGATGCCATCATTTTTATATAAAATATCTTGACCCTGCTTAAGCACTTGGAAGATTGGGTTCTTGAGTCTGGACAAGATGGCATATTTATAATATAATGTATTATAATGTATAATATAGTATGTATACAGTATAATGGACCCCCTTGGAAATGTCCAACGTCCAATGTTGAGGTTAGAGGAGTTGTCAGTAAGCATTGTAAATTTATCCATTGGAGGTGATTGTTTAGTATTATTGATACCTGTATTGGAGATCAGGAACAGGTCCTTGTTCCCTGGTGTTGAAGATTAAATACCTTAAAAACAAGGTAAGTAGAGAAAGCAAGTTTTATTTAAGAAAACGATAGAGACAGACTTCTCCAAAGAGAAGGGGTCTTCGGAGCTGAAAAGCCCAGCAAGAGGGTTGAGTCTTATTCTTTTATAGACCCCAGAAAACTCTTTTTAATTATTGCCTTCTCTTTCTTCTCCATGTGTGTGCCTAAAAGCAGGGACAAGGAGGTTAATTGTCAGCAATCCAGAGTGCCAGGAGCGTGATCACAGACGTTAAGAACACCTTGTTCTTTGTTTGATAACCAGTCATTATTTTCTCTAAAGCCCCATCATTCATTATCTACACTGACCGCAGATCTTTGCTCCTGTCTTAGTCTGCTGAGAAATGTTACATATCCTGTCTATGTAGGCCAGGTGGGGCTGCAGGGAAATTGTCTTCAAGCAAAGAAAGAATGTGAAGAGTCAGCACATTGGGCGCATCCCACAGAATTATTTTTTTAACTTTGTGTTCCCACCATCCTCATGTGTTCCCTTACATTATGAATTTTTTAATATGGCTTTTTAAATTTGTTCTAATTATTTATACATGACAGCAGAATGCATTTTGATTCATTGTACACAAATGGAGCACAACTTTTTATTTCTCTTGTACACAAAGTAGAGTAGCACCATATGTGCAGTCATACATGTACCTAGGGTAATGATGTTCATTTCATTCCACCATCTTTCCAGCCTCCATCCTCCCTCTTCTCCCCTCCCTTCCCCTCCGCCCAATCACAGTTCCTCCATTCTCCCCATTACACTCTCCTTATGGATAAGCATCCACTTTTCACAGAGAACATTCTGCCTTTAGTTCTTTGGGATTGGCTTATTTGCTTAGCATGATATTCTCCAGCTCCATCCATTTACCTGCAAATGCCATAATTTTATTCTCTCTTAATGCTAAGTAATATTTCATTGTGTATATACACGACAGTTTTTAAATGCATTCATCTGTTGAACAGCATCTAGGTTGGTTCCACAGTTTAGCTATTGTGAACTGAGCTGCTATAAACATTGATGTGGTTGTCACTACAGTATACTGATTTTAAGTCCTTTGGGTATAGACTGAGGAGTGGGATAGCTGGGTCAAATGGTGGTTCCATTCCAAGTTTTCTAAGGAATCTCCATACTGCTTTCCATAGTGGTTGCACCAACTTGCAATGCGACCAGCAATGTATAAATGTGCCTTTTCCCCACTTATCCTTGCCAACACTTATTATTGCTTATATTCTTGATAATTGCCATTCTGATTGGAGTGAGATGAAATCTTAGTTTTGATTTGCATTTCTCTAATTACTAGAGAAGTTGAACATTTTTTCATATATTTGTTGATCGATTATATATCTTCTTCTGAGAAGTGTCTGTTCAGTTCCTTAGCCCATTTATTGATTGGGTTATTTATTTTTTTGGTATTAAGTTTTCTGAGTTCCTTATACATCTTGGTGATTAGTGCTCTATCCGATGTGCATGTAGTAAAGATGTTCTCTCACTCTATGGGCTCTCTCTTCATGTTATTGATTGTTTCCTTTACTGCGAAGAATCTTTTTAGTTTAAATCCATCTCATTTATTAATTCTTGATTTTATTTTTTGTGTTTTAGGAGTCTGGTTGAGGAAGTCAGGAGGACCTCATCTGACATGATGAAGATTTGGGCCTACTTTTTTTTCTATTAGGTGCAGGTTCTCTGGTCTAATTCCTAAGTCTTGATTCACTTTGAGTTGAGTTTTGTGCATAGTGGGAGATAGTGGCTTAATTTCATTTTGCTGCATATGGATTTCCAGTTTTCCCAGCACCATTTGTTCAAGAGGCTATCTTTTTACCAATGTATGTTTTTGGCACCTTTCACTAGTATGAGATAACTGCATTTATTATTAATTTAATAGGTTAAGCAAATTTTACTATTTTTAAAAATATTCTGTGGCCCAAAATGTTATTTATTTCTAATACCAGATATTTATGATTTATACCATCATAAAAATGTTTGTCTTTTTTTAGGTAACCAATTATTGAAAGCTTTATAATTAAATGAGTGCCAAGAGAAAATAATAGCAATAAGTATACATCTCTTCAACCAGGTACCTGACACAAGCTCATGTACTCAGATAAGCTCACAATATTCTTTAATCTAAATACAATCACCTTCTTTTTTTCATAAAACACACCCCAATGCCCCTTCAATTTTACAGTATTCTGAGCTATAAAAATCATCATACAAAAATGAAATGAAACTCTATGTTTGAACATTATTCATCATCATTTATGTGTATTCATATCTTCTTTAATCTTTTTTTAAATAGTAGAATCTACTTCTAAAATAAAAAAATCTATGCTTATGAACTGGTGACAGTTTATCTACTTTTTATATAGAATCCTAAAATAGAACTAAAAACCTGAGAGCTATAAGAGATTTGCAAACATGTTAAGTAATATGTGCCAAATACCACAAATAGAGTCAGAATTGGGATTCATCATCACATTTGCCTGACTTAAACATCTGGATAATTTTCCCAGCATAGCACAGTTTTCCTAATGCATTTAAAATATCTGATGTCTTTAAATGCCAGAATAAATGATGGCATATTTCATTTCATGTCTGGATGATTTGTCTTATGTAGACACAGCCTGATTTCTAACTTCTCTATTCACAATATAAAGAGGATAAATACATTTTCAATGTAGCTAACATAAGTATTTTAAAACATCAAATTCACTGTCACTATGAAAAGCTATTAAATGGCCATGCTCAATCTGACTTTAATATCATCAATAACTACAGTTATTGAATACCCACTGGTAATGTGTGAGACACTAAAGAGACATTTTAAATGAATCTTAAGCTTGAGTTAATCTATACAGATTTATTACAGTGACATGTATACTGAAGCACTTTTTTCAAAACTAAAATGTAATTTACCATCTCTTAGTGCTTATTCCAGCAGAGAATATGTCTTTCTTTTTTCAAATCAGAAATACTGATTCAGAAACTTTAAAGAAAGCTAGAAACATAATTGCATTCCATAACTCCTCCTTCATGCTTCTGTTGATTCCTAAATGAATTTGGCAGTACAAGACTAATGGCTGAGAAAGATTGAGAGGATAAATTTCTTACTAGAGGAAAAAGTTAATATTTTCAAGTACATTCCACAGTGAATCCAGTCTTTTATTGTTCTTATGACTAGATTGAAAATTGCATCATCAAACACAAAATGTATATTTAACTTTTAGTAAATTATGAATGAATCATGCTTAATTTTCAAAAGATACATGAATATATGAAATTTAGATATGTGTATGCATAAATAATTCTTACCTTTTTTTTTTGAAGTATATTTGTTTGGTTAATATAACTTTTAATGTATTTGTGAGGGTTTACCTGGATGTTAAACAACAGATTTGAGAAAATAAATATACTCTTTCCAAATCCTATCTTTCAATTATATTGTCTCTGGTTTGAAAGAAAGAATAATCAACCAGGCTCAATAGTTATAAATCTCAGTCATAATAAATCAAAAATAAAAGAAATAAGGTATGAGTTAGGCATACATGAGTCATCAATATGTCTTCCTCTGTTTCTAAGAACACAAGAAATGTGTATCTCCTCACCTTCTTCAAGTGAGACACAGTCATTTGACCTCCACTTGGTAATAACATATAACCAGAAGAACTGAGTTTCACATCCAGATAGAAGCTTTTAATTGTTAGTGCTCAACCCTCCAGCTAGCTGTCTCTCTGTAAATAGTGACACCACCTGCTGTTATGGGAACTGGGCACTCAGCTAGCTGCCATGGAAAGGTGCAAGAGAACCTTGTTACTTTTTATAAGCCAGAAAGATTGTGGAGTTTGTGTCAATGCCATACTCACGCTGTTCTTTTGAACATGAGCATACATAATTATTGCAGGTTAAAACTGCACATCCTGAACATGAACTATGTATAGTTTATACTTTGTGCCCTGACAGTGATGACACATAAATGCAGGACATCAAAAACAAATATTTTACTTTATGGTAATAATTTTATGTCTGCTTTATTTTCTTTGTCAATAGAATCTATAAAAAGGGCAGTTGTGAATTTGCAGTCTTTCCATGACTTAACAGAAAATGATACCTCCTGGAAAAGGTGGAGGCAGAGGATATATTATTTGTTCATTGCTATCATTATATGATTTTTTAAAACATAACTCAAATGACTTCTCCTTCATGATTGTTCCATTCCATAAGTAACTTCATTTTTCCTTTTTCTCCCATAATGCATTTTATCTTTAATTTTCAATGGTTACAGATACCCTTAGAGCCAACTGCCCTCAAAGTAAAGTCTCCCTCTCCCATTCTGTTTTGAATCCATCCAATCCAGTTTTAATTACTACCAACCCCTGAAAGTTCTTTCATTAAGATCACAAAAGACCCAACTTAATTAGTCATCTCTGAGCTCTTAGGTTGTTGAAGTCTCAATGGCATTTTAAATATGTGTTTTCTCTCTTGAAACAAGTTCTTCATTAACCTTCCAGGATATCATTCCTTTCTAGATTTCCTCCTATCTTTCTGTCCACTGCCTTGTCATTTTGTTGGTCTTCCTCATTTTACCAACCATAAAATGCTTTAGAGCCCCAAGCCTCTATTATTTAACTTATATAAATTTTAAATCTCTAGTCTCTTCCTATATCTTTTCTAGTTTCATGCCCTTAAATACCATGTAACTATTGTTGATTATCAAAATTTTCACTCTTCTCCAGACCTCTTCTTTTGATGCTCATTTGTCCTATTGGTTATCTGACATTTTTTCTTGAATATATAATAGTCATTTTATGTTCAATATGTATTCAAATTACACTTTAATATTTATCCAACATGTCCTGAGGCAACATGCTCTCTCTCAAGTATTTCTTTTCAAAGTCAAAGAAATTTTCATTCTTTCTGTTTCTTAGAGAAAAAAAACATGGCTCACCACTTTAACTTCTCTCTTCTCACATTTACCATGTTGAGGATGATAGTAAATGCTTTTTGATTCACCACCAGTGGTCTCACTGCCACTGCCCTAGTTCACACCATCCTCCTCTTTTAAATATTGTTCAACAGCTGCTGTCCTAGGCAGAATTTCAACAAGGACACTCAGTGACCCACACCCTAGTATATGGAGGCACCTATAACTTAGTGCTAAATAATAGAATATGGTTCAATAGAACACTTCAGCTTACATCTGCACATTAAAATCTCCTGTGATTGTATTACATCTTATGATAAAGCTAAAAGGATTTTGGATATGCAGTTAAGGTACCCAATCAACTGATAAAATCATAGGTGTTCATCCTGGGTGAATCTGATTTTATCAGATGAAGCCTTGAAAAGAGAATATAGAGTTTACAGACAGATGTCAGAGAGTGATTTCCCTGTTGATTGAAAGGAAGCGGTCCATGTGGAACTTTAAGGGTCCTCTAGGACTTGAGAGTAGAAACGAGAAGATAGTCAGGAAGAAAACAGGTATCTTAGCCTTATAATCACACACACACAAACAAAAACAAAAACAAAACAAAGCAAAGCAAACAAACAAGCAAAAAAAATCTGATTTAATCAATATCCATCTAAGTCTGGAAGACAACCATGTGCTCCAGATAGGAACATAGCCTACATAAAACTTTGATTGTAGGCTTGAGACTTGCAAACTCAGTTAAGCCATACCTATACTTATAACACATGGAAAATATTGAATCATAACTATATGCTATTTTAAAAGCTGCTAAATGTGGGTAATTTGTTAACAATAAAAATAATAGAACTCTGTAGCTGGTCTCATGAATCTCTAAAATTATAATTCTACCGTTCTTTTATACTTCTGTATTATTTTACCTTTTATCCTGAGACTTTGTAATTAACATATATATTTGATTATTCATTTAAATTTCTCCCCAAGAATAGAAGCTCTGTAAGAGCAGGGACTTTTGTTGTTTTGTTCATTGATACATATGACATTTACGTACATTTTTGGTCCATACTGTATACTCAAAGACTGTGCAATAAATGAATAATTCCATGTCTGTAATTTTCTGTAATATAGCACTGCTAGGAGTTTCATGGATCTTAGAAATTTACAATGTCTGTGCTTCTTTTGCTTCTTTTGCTATGGAAAGCATATCAAAAGAGAAGGGAAAAAAAGTGTAATTTTCCTTTTGAATAGATTATACATATGAATAGCATGCTCAGTTTATTGTGTGATTTTTACATATGGGAATTGTAAAGTTTATTTATCTCTACACTTCTAGATAAATTAATAGCCCATAAATTATGTTAAATAAATAACTCTTTTGATAGTTAATTTTAGCTCTTGCATATGGAATACACATGGAAGTGATGATAAAAGTGGAAAATGTAAATTATAACTAGCTTTAAGTATTCTGAGTTAACTGCAAGTTAATTGCTCCTTACTAAATAGTTATATTGTGATACTTATATTTTTTATAAAAAAAGTCACATATATAAATTACTAAAATGTTTTGAAAATGATTCTGTAAATCTAATTAACATGTCAATCATTTTAAATTTTAAGTTTATATTTATTTTTGATTTATTATATTTTATTTTGTTTAATACCACATTTGCACATTTATGAAATAAAAATATTTTTTATTAATGCTTATATTGGACCATGATCAACTCAAGGTAATTATATCCACCATCCTAAACTTTGAACATTTCTTTGTGGTGAATATATTTAAAATACTATCTTTTATTTTGAAATTTGTAATGCGTTACTGTAAATTATATCCACTCTTCAACCCCACTATTGAGTATATATCCAAAGGAAATGAAATTTGTGGAAAGATACTTGCATTTCCATGTTTATTACTACCCAATGGAATACTATTATGTTAACCAAACTTTTCACTGTTCCTCTGTTAGGAAAGTGACTATTAACATCAACAGTGGTTCTTCCATCATTCATAAGAAAGATAAAATAATCTATGTAACATATATATATGTGTGTGTGTGTGTATATATATATATACACATATATATGTATGTGTGTATATATGTGTATATATATACATATGTGTGTATATATGTGTATATATAAATATATACACGCACACATACATACATACACATACATACACATACTGCCACTTCTCAACATATTAGCAAAATTAAAAGTGGGATTACTGTTTCATTCTTTGATAGGCTCCTTGCTTCTGCACTTGGTTCTCTACAGTTCACTGTAATTAGAGCAGTGTGAAAATTAAACAACATGTTTATCATACCAAACCTCTCCTGAACTCTTTTTTTCTTTCTTTGCATCTTGCTCGGCCTAAAAGCCAAGTCTTTTTAAAATTCTCTATGACAGTTTTCCCTCTCTCTTTCTGACCTCTTTCTTAACACTCTTAACCAGGGCTTCCCTCAGTCCACCCACGCTGATCTTGTGGCTGTTTCACAAACACACCTACTGTGCTCCTCTTTCTGGGCTTTGACCATTTCCTGGCCTGAAAATTTCCCCATCCCTCAGCAAATCCTGTGGCTTATTCCCTTCTCCTTCAGGTATCTGAAGGTGACAATCTTCTCAAAGAAGCCTTCTACTTCTGCTCATCTCAGTGCCAGCCCTGGGTGGGCAGAAGCTTTTCTATTTATTCATTGCATTATCCTCAGTGTCTATCCAGCATCCAGCAGAGAAGAGATTCTCATAAAAGGATCTGTTGAAAATTTATGGGGATTAATGACAAAATGAACAACTGAATAAACTTTGTGTCCTGACTTCTTTTGAGTTCTTTATCTTTGAAACCAAGTAGATCAGCTTATGAAGATACATATGGATTTTTAATTTTATTTTTTTATAAAATTGTCATTTCAAGCAAATATTTTAAAACCATAAAGGTGATTAGTGACTATTACCTGTTGTAGTTCTTGTTCCTGTTTATACTTCTATTTTAAAATCCCTACTCTGAGGGAATGGAATTTTATGACTCAATGGGGGAGCAATGCAGTAAGCATAAAGCAAGTGTATTGGAGACTGCCAAAAGAGGGAGGAGGAGGAGGAAATAAAGAATAAGAAATGCTTAATATTAAAATTATTTTCCCCCAACCTTCATGTTCCTGGTAAATTTTTGTGTTCCAAAAGAAGTATTCTTCCTTTTCTAAGAAGGTAGACAATATGTCTTGGTTCAGAATTGGTTTTCATACAATAGAAACCATACAGAAAGTATCTCAAAGGTAATAACATCGATAATACTTTCTCTAGTTTTTAGTCTGCAATGAATAAACCTAGACATTTCCAGTATCTTGCCATTCTAGTCTGGGGTGTTAAGAATATGTTTCTCAGATTTGTTTGTACCAATAGTCCCTTTTGCTATTACCTGGGGACATGGCACACTTGATTTTTAATTTGACTCTTAATAATTTCTATCTCAAAGATTTAAATAGGTGTTGAGATATTGAGTCATAGGTGAATTTCATCATCTTCATTTACCACCTGTGATTATCTGCCCTCTCTATTTCTTCTTTCTCTCTTCTTAATGAATTGAAAGTAGAAACTCAATGCCTGAAAAGTTAGGTACTTTTTGTTCAAACCACTCTTACCTTCATTCTGTCTGGGTCAGTCTGAACTAACTGACTACTATTGTTCAGTTTCCCACATATACGCTCCTAAGGATGTTACTTTATTTCTGGAAATTACCACCCTTGCTCTGCTCCATAAGTTTCCCACCTCAATACCCCAATAGAAATTTGCACATCTCCTTCATAAGATAGGGGGGAAAGTGAGTACTGTTATTTTCAAGTCCTTGTTAGAAATAATTCTTGACACTTTACTCTAACAGAGTGACTATTCTGTTCTGTGTTCTTCTAAGATTTCTATAAATTGAGCTAAGATTAAGTGTGTACTGAGGAAGGCTTTTCAGTATCTCATCCTTGTTGCACACTGCAAAAGAAGAAATGAATAGTTATCTTTGTATTTTTGTGTGTAAAAGAAATGAGGTTAATAGCCAATAGCAAAATTCCTGTTTGAGGAATGGCAACTGCTAAGTCCATTGTTTTATTTTCTCAGGGAAAATATCCCCAACATGTTTAGCTCTCTGACTGTGGGCCACTTCACCTTTCTCTATTTCTTTCTGCACCTTAGCTTACTGAAATGTTCTCTGCAGCAGAAGTTTCTCAAATTCTCCCTTCAGATACAAGGAAATTAGAAGGTCATACATAGGATATTGGCACAAATTCAGTGGGTTTATTCACCCCATTCCAACCTCCATGATCCTAGTTGGGGTGAACCTTCACTTAATAAGTATAGCAATTAATTACAACTCCTTCTGCCTTTTCTCATTCAAGGACAGAGTATTCATAAACAGAAAGTCCAGTGGTTGGTTTTGCAGATGAGCTACCTGAGAGGTCAAGGTTTTCAGATGTTTACAGAAAATACAAGCCTTGCATGAACTTTCTTCTTCTGCCAATTTGAAAACAAAACCAGAAAGTAAATTAAAGTACTTTCACTTTGACAAAGGATCTCTACAAAATATATCGCAAACATAATTGATAGTGATCACTTAAAGAAACTTATTAAAGTTAAAGATATTATAATCACCAGTTCTATTCACCATTTTCCTTGCGTTTATAGTTGATGTAGGGAATGGTTTGTGAAAGTCTTTTGCAAAACAAGAGTGCAATATCAGCAAAAAACCTTACTGGGGAAATTAAGTTGGTGGATATTTCATGACATAGTTTCTAAGTCAGTTCTACCAAGGAGCCTGTCTGGGTTGTTAGTGGTAAAATTTTGCCTGTGAAGGATGAAGTTCTGCCAAGTTTTGTGAAAGTTTATATCTTATATCTGATCAAACCCAACTACTTCACCCAGAATTCTAGCACCTTTGCCTGATATGTGTCAAAAATAAAAAATACAATAAAAAATTAAAGCCTTTAGAAATCTAGTAAGATTACAGTAACTCTTTCCTACTGTACAACTGCATATATGCTAATTTTTTCTACAGAAGAAAGGTAATTAGGTATCAACTATGCAGAGTTGTACTTGAAAACATAAATGATGACCAATATGTGAAAATAAGTCATTGATTCAAATCCTCTAAAGAGAGAAAAGGGAGGTCTAGCAAGGACCTACTCCATGCAGGAACATAGAGAAAACAAAGAACAAGATTTTTTTAAAAGCTGAATTGAATATTACTTCAAATTTTATCCAGCTGCAAGCTCCTAAAAAATAATAAAACTGAAAGTCTGTGACCAAAATAAGGGATAAAATATTTTCCATCCATGTATAATTCCTATCCACAAAAATGGAATTACTCATCAGTAGTTCTCACTCCTTTGTTAGGATTATTTATCCATGTTTTTCCTTTCTTTCTTTCTTTCTTTCTTTCTTTCTTTCTTTCTTTCTTTCTTTCTTTCTCTCTCTCTCTCTCTCTCTCTCTCTCTCTCTCTTTCTTTCTTTCTTTCTTTTCTTTTCTTTTCTTTTCTTTCTTTTTCCTCAAGGTTTAACATGACTATGCAAGGTGTGGCTGGCAGAACCACATTTCAGGCAGAAAAATATGAGCAAGGAATAAATGACATATCTATATTATTTTCTCTCTTAAGTTTATATCCCAGAAATCAAACCTGAGAATTCTCTGAACCCTCTATTGGCCAGAGTTGAGTCTCATGAAATGAGCTAGACAACAGTTACGCAGGCAATCATGAGTTTTATTGCACAAAAAGAAAGGGAAATATTGGAGAACAGGAAAATAGAGAAGTGTTAGAGGGCAGTTCCCCATCCTTATCACAAAATTGGAAAAAGAAGTTCTCAGGTTTTAATGATGTATCTATACTCACACAATTCCAAAGAACCTATGAATATTAGGTTGACAAGAGTGAGTACAAAATGCACATACAAAGATTAATCATGGTTTCCTATATTGTTAGCTTGAACAGATAATAGAATATTGCTTCTGAAAAGATAATCCTATATTATCTATATCCTATATTATCAAAAAGATAATCACATCCAAGATGTCATTGATTATTAAACGTCTCATTCTTTTCTATAGCTTGAAAAATTAAAGCAAAAATTGTCTATCAAACTTTAATACAATGACTTATTCTCAGTTAAAATTTTTAATTTACACTTAATGAAAGATCTCCTTGAGCAGTTTTGAATTTATTTTGGCATATATCATGTCACCATTTTTCCATTAATTTTTGTGAACACTAAATTTTTGTTTTGATTTTTGGTCAAAATACATGGTTTTAAATTTAAAATTCAGGTAAATTCAATGTTTGCTGCAAGAATGTATGCCACTAAATTAGAGGACAGTCTTATAAAGTGTGAATTTGAACATTTCCAGGCAGTATCAAACACATCAAATTTCTTTTAATTAAATATATCACAACTGCTTTTAATCTATAATGATAATAAGATATCATTAATTTTAAGATGCATCTTGATTTGAGACATGTTGAAATACAACAAAATGTTCACAAAAATCAATGAAATGTGGCAACTATAATAGGAAAATAGCAATAAGGTACTCAGTGGTAAATTTACCAAAAGATAAAAGTTTTCTTGCCAATTTTATAGCAAGTTTTTGCATCCTAAAATGCATTATAAGAAATGAAAGAAAAAAACACAACAAAAAACAGGGCGCAGTGGCGCAAGTCTGTAATCCCAGCACTTAGTTGCGAGTTCAAAGCCAGCCTCAGCAAGGGCGAGGCACTAAGCAACTCAGTGAGACCCTGTCTCTACATAAAACACAAAAATAGGGTTGGGGATGTGGCTCAGTGGTTGAGTGCCCTTGAGTTCAATCTCCAGTACCAAAAAAAAAAAAGTGAAATAAGAAATGACCTTCATAAACGGCAAGATTTAAGACCACAAATACAACAACTATTCCAAGATTAATCCATATCAATGAATTAATACATTGCAGGAAATTTTTAAAACTTGAAAATATTACTCTAAAATGCATATAAAAAGGTAAGTGTTCAAGAATGTATGATTTGAATTTGAAGAGCTAAAGGAAAAGGTAAATAGAAACAAATAGAAAGTGAGGGAAAGAAATAAAAAGAAATAATAAGGAAGAAAACAAAGAAGTGAGAAATCACTATGTTGGGTTAAAAACTACTGAGTGCCTAAAAAGTTTGCAATGAGGTAAGAAGGTCTCCAAAGCAATGTGGTAAGGAGGGAAAGGGATGGGGGAAGCTAGCCATTCCCCTTATCTCCAGACCTTGGCAGAGGATCTGGAGAGAGTGACCTTGGTTGTAAAGTAAATTAATGTAATCATAAAGCATCCAAAATAAGCCACCTAAGCAATGAGCAAGGAACCTGTCCTTTCCCCTACTCATAGGCATGGCATGGGCCTCTGTTGTGTCCTGAACCACTGCCACTGAGGAGTAAGTAGGTAGTAAAATGTCCAAAACCTCTCCAGTGAGTCCTCCAAATTCTCTCTTTGAGATTAGAAGAGTATTGCTGAGACCTTTGCAGTCATGAGATTCAACACACTCTAATAGTTATCAAGGCCTATTAAGAAGTTTGTATTAAGTAAAAATAACATATTGTATTAGAATGGAAAAATATAAAGACCCCCAATCTAAGACAAAAGTGATGATATGAATCACTGTATAAATAGTGAATTATGTATAACTGGCAATAGAAATATTGTTATCCACATAAAAAGTGCGATATATGCACTCTATCATTCTACTTTACACACACTCACACAAACACTTTTATTGAGCAAAAAACTGTGAAAAGAAAGACTATTTTGTCTTGAATAAAATGTAGAAAATTTATATGTTCAATGCAGAGAAGGCTTATTAAAAAGATATGAATGATATTAACCATAAAACAAAATAAGTACTAAAGGGGAAATACAGATGTTCTACAAAATTAAAATTAAAAGACAATAAACAAAGTGAAAAATATAGGGCCCAGTGAGAAGATATTAACAAAGCATAAAGTAATTGAATAAATCTATCAAATAGAGAGAACCCAGTAGAAAAAGGTAAAGGATATAAAATATGATCCACAGACCAAAAAAATGTGGTCAATAATTTATAAAATAATGTTCAATTTTATATAGAAATGTAAATTTAAAAAATCAATCAGATTTAAAAAATAAAGGGAGAAAAAAGTTTTTTCTTGTTATCTGATATATTATGATCTAAATAAGAACAATAAAAGCAATATGTGAAACAAATGTGCCCAAATGCTATCTAGTTATGATGGTGAAAACATTTTTTCTTCCATATTTTAATATTTGAAGTACTTTATAATTTAAAGATATGTGCCTGATCCCCTGTTTATAAATTGACGGATGGAATCCTAATAACATTAAGGTCAGGTTATTCTTTGTGTCAGTCTCAGGTAGTATGTAATATACATTCCTTAAGTTCAAGTTTCAAAATTATTGTTCTGGGTCTTTAGCCATCAGTTCAAAGTCTTTTGAACTTGGACTTTTAGGTGTGGTCCATCATAATGATTTTTTTTCAGAGTCTAATATTAAAGTACAAATGTATTTTCTCCAATTAATCCTATGCCCCTTAAATGGCTATTACAAAGTATTATGATATCTGCACACAATGTTGTTAGCTAGCAGCTCATTAATATTTACCTTATTCAAGTACTTGATCAGAATTTACTTCCTTGATAACTTCTCCACCCTCCCCCCAAAGATTAATAGTAGTATTTCAGTGTGATCAGTTATCTATCCAAAGCAGACCATTTTGTTTGTGGAGACATAAAAGTATCTTTTGTAAAAGCAAAAATTGCACTTGAGAAGTTTAATCAGGCAAAGAACACTTTACTCAAGACTATAGTAGTAAGTAAAAGAAGTGAGAACTCAGTCTGAGATTAACTCCACAGAAAGAAACGGCTGGAGTTCTAAGAGCAGGGATGGGGGTGGGGGATTAGGCCACAGAATTTGCTAATTAGCCTTAGGCAAAGGAAAAGTAAACTTTCTCCAGTCTTCTTAATAAGAGGTGGTTTTACAAATTGGAGAAAGGAACCCACCTACTGGCCTAGGAAAACTTCTATCTGCCCACCACCTCCAAAGAAACAGGAAGATCTTTGATTAAGATTGTTTCATTTCACAGTGATGCTGGCAGATCCTTGAGAAAGACAATTGTGGGTTGTAAAAATGGCAAGAAGCTTTTAAAAAAGATTTACATCTCCAAGGGACACAGAAAGAATTTACATATACAAGTATTCTAATGTAAATGCCTAAGGTCAAGTGCTTAGAGGAGGAGAAGCTTTGTCTACAATTTACTCAAGCTGAGGGAAATGTTAATGCAGTCCTGGACCATTTTCCCCAGTGTCTGGATTTGTGAAGTTCTCCAAAGAAAGCTTTCAGGCATTTCAAACGGAAGTATATGACATTTTGATTTGGATGTCTAATAGATGTACTAGGCTCATTGTGTCCAAAACCAAATCCTCTTCAGAAGGCCAGGGACTTTTACATGCACCCCCAGTCTCTGCCCCCTAACACTCATCTACTAGATACATCCTTACTGTTTGATGAAGTTTTAGTACCTGGTAAGTTCTCAAAATTATTTGTTGACTAAAATAATCATAGTAAGACAGTAGATCCTCTAAATATAACCCAGTAGAGAAAGGACTTATCTATTTATGCCTCATGTTGGCCCCTATCTTCTATCTTTATATAAGCACTGATACATAATCATGAATAGATAAAAGATCTAAATTTCAGTGTTTGCATGGCATTCACAATAGTGGTCTTAAAATGTGAGAAGCATGCAATTTGCTCAAATCAGCACTGACATGCTCTAAATGAATCTGTACCCTTACTAATCCTGAATTTACTGCCCTTAAATTACTTTTTAAAGAAAATTATCATATAGCCACAATGGAGGTAGGTTTATCTTTTTAAACCAGAAACTCAATACCTACACCATCTTCAGAATTCTGCATCCTAAGGGAAAGGAAAAAAAAAAAATGTTAAACCTTAAGAAATAATTTTGAAAAATCTTTTATACCAGTTTCTCAGGGCATGGATTGCTTCTATTTCTACATTTACATAACTATAGAAGGTACTTTTTTCCCCAAAATAGAAAATATTCTCAGGATGACTTAGCATTTCCAAATCTAAGCAGAAAGGAAGATGCCATAATTGTTTCTGAAGACCAAAGGGACAGAAGCCAGATTACACTCAAAACTTTTAATGAGTGACTTGTCTTTATTTCAATATGTAAAAATCTTGCAAAATTATATTGCATTCAATTTGTTTTCTGTCCTCTTGGCCCTTTAGAATTGAATTTATTGAATCTATAAAGACTAAGTCTATTGGCCCCATGAGAAATGATCATCTTGATATTATACCTGCTATATTTTGGATATGATATGTCTCCCCAACATTCTTATATTGGAAGCTTGGCCCCAGTGTAACAGTATTGAAAGGTAGTAAGAATTTTAAGAGGTGAGGACTAGTGGATGGTGCTGGGTCATGTTCCCCTTCATCCAGGGATTAATTCTAGTCTCATGTAGTGGGTTGGGAATCATAAGACTGAATTACTTAAGTTGCTATAAAAGAGCGAGCCTGACCCTCCCCAGTCTCTTGCTCTTTTGCCAGGTGACCTCTCTGTTTTTTTGCACATGGTCCTGCCACATGGCAGTATCTGTCATTTTGTAACATAGCCAGAAGGGCCTCATTAGAGCTCAATTGATAGGACTGCTCCATCCTGGACTTGTGTATTTCTACACCTAAGGAAAGAGGTCACTGGACATATGAATTTACCCTTAGACATTCTAAAATATGTAATTATAAAGGGAACAAAATATTCCCAAAGGTATTTCTCATTTCTTTCTTTTTTTTTTTGGTACTGGAGATTGAACTCAGGGGCACTAGACCACTGAGCCACATCCCCAGCCCTATTTTGTGTCTTTGTTTATGTAGAGACAGTTGCTTAGCGCCTCACCCTTGCTGAGGCTGGCTTTGAACTCGCGATTCTCCTATCTCAACCTCCCTAAGTGCTGGGATTATAGGCTTGTGCCACCGCGCCCGGCTTATTTCTCATCTTGATCTTGTAGAAGAACTTGGGTTGCGATCTGTGACTATCAAATTCCTCTTTGCTCCTGGAATATCATACTCTTAAAATTTGCTTCTGCCTTTTCACTCTACGAATTTTCATGGAAACATTTTTGTTCTTCAGAGCTTTGTCCCATCTTCTTATATTTTCCATTGTCAAGTAAAAAATGTATACATTTATGCTATACAACATGATATTTTAATATACGTATACATCAGGAACTGGCTAAATCAAACTATTTAAAATACTCATGACCTCCAAAAATTATCATTGGTTTCTTGAAATTTTATATCCTCTTTCTGATGAATACAATACACTCCCACTGACTATAATAAGAATCAATATATTTTTGATTCTGGAATAAATATCTTCACTTTGGATCATAATCCTATACATAGGTTTATGCGTATAAGCTGTTTTGCTTATTTCTCAAAAGCACATCAAAAATATTGTAGCAAGCAAAACAACAGCCAAGAAATCCAATTCTATCTTTATGAAACAGACAAAAAAAAAACAAAACAAAACAACCAAAAATATGGAAGGAAACAATAAAAGTACTTTTTATGGCTTACTATTTTTACATTTTATTTTTTATTGGATTTATTAATTTATTTATTCTTTTTTTTTTTGTACTGGGGATTGATCCCAGAGGCGTTTAACCACTGAGCCACATCCCAAGCCCTTTTTATGTTTTACAAGGTCTCACTAAGTTGCTTAAGGACTCACTAAGTTACTGAGGCTGCCTTTGAACTTGGGATCCTTTGGTCCTTCTGCCTCACCCTCCTGAATCTCTGGGATTGCAGACATGCACCTCTGCATCCAGCTTACTTACTTTTGATTTGCTGTCTTGGTGAGTAACACCATCATCTTCCAGATGACCCTGACAGAAACTTAGGTTTAAATTTTCCTCCTTCCTCATCATCTCTTACATTTACACTCTCACCAAGGCCTGTGTATGTATACATGTGTGTGCACATATACATGTGCGCGCGCACACACACACACCTTTTTTCAATTGTATACTGCAGCTTTCTTTTCTAATTGCCATTTTCATGGTAGGCAGCTCTGTTGGTATAAAATCGGTAAGTGCCACCGTCCTTTAATTCAGCTGCCTATCTTCCTGTTAGTTCATTTTCCACAATCGTTCACCTGCAAAGGCTACTACTTTTCTTTCCATATTCTCTTAGCCACACCATTCCTTATATTCAATGACAAGAATTCTAAACTTTTCTCAGTTTCTCAAAACACTGAACTCTCCTTTCTGCCTTTTGGATTTTTTTCTAGCAATTCTTTTCTCTACAAATATTCATTATGACTACCCCCACCCGCCTTTCCCTAACTTCATCTAACTTCTACCTGAACTTAAGCTCTTTGGTTAGAAGTCACTTCTTCTAATTAGCCTTTGTGGTTCCTCAGGAGCCTCTCATACATACTCAGGTATACTTTTCCCTTCTCCAGTACAGCCAAATTGTAATTGTCTTTTGGAAGTGACTACCTTTTTTTTTTTCATTTTGTATATTTCCCACTTTTCATTGATGAATAGCAGCTTTTAAAATTACACATGTGAAACTTTTAGTAATTATGTTTGATACAAATATCTTGTTCCACTTTGAGTCACTTCTGCCCCTTAATCATGTCCTTCGGTGACTATGATATTCACCTTAGTATGGTTCAAATTATTATTTTTGTCTAGTTACTGCTAATTTGAACAAATATTTCTTTACTTTAACATCATAAAACATTCCTGTAAGCTATCTGTAGACCCCTCTTTGTTGAGGTAAAATCTAATTATTTACTCAACCCAAAGTATTCTAAGATACTATTTTGGGATCATTAAACCTTTCCTGAAGAGTAATTCTCAAACTTTAATGTGTATCAAAAAGTACCTGGAATGCTTGCTAAAACACATTGCTAGAACTTACCTCCACAACTGCAGAATATTTAGATGCAGGGTGTAGCATCATAAGCTGCATTACTTCCAAGACTGCAGTTGATGCTAATGTTTCTTGCCAGGGGTCCCCTCATTGACACCACTGTTTTATGGGAAGAGAATCACCAAATTTCAGGCTCACCTTTTATACTTTAACCTTTCCATTTTTCCGCTCCACAGTTTAAACTTTCTTAAAGTTTCAAAAACTAGTGTGTGTGTGTGTGTGTGTGTGTGTGTGTGTGTGTGTGTGTTTGTGTGTGAAGGGGAATTGAGAAAAAGGGAGGGAGAAAGGAAAGGTAAAGAAGAGAGGTGGTCCACTTGTTCAGAGATTTTTACTTATCAAAGTCAGCCTTCATATCACAAAATATAGCCTATTAATGATGAATAAAAATAATCTATTAATGATAAATATATAGGACTTCCTCTATAGTTTTATATAAGAATAAATATAGAAGAATGAATGAATAGGTAATTTGTGTATGAACCACTCATCACCTGTTTTGATTTTTTTAAGAGAAGAGCTTTTCCTTTCTGCCAACCCTCTTAATGCTGATGATGAATCACTTTCAACCTGGAGATTCAGCCCAAACCACTACTTTTTGAATCATTCTGACGTTTATTCTTTTTTTTT
>PVHX01005035.1:0-37925 GCA_004024805.1 Geosciurus inauris | reverse complement strand
GAATTAAGGTGGCTCTATTATGAGACATTATCAACATACAAGAATTTTTTTTATTTTGTGCCATTTTAATTTAGCAATCCATTTCTCAGACACTATACATTGTGCAAGCTTTCCTTAGAGAACCTGTGTTGAATTCCTGACATTTTCTTCATGACTTTCCCTTACTTGTTTGTCACATTTTGAGATTAGTCTATCTCCTATATGTTACACCCTTCTGTTTTAAACTTTGAGTTCTTGACGAGGACATATATCTATTTTATTTTATTTTTTTCATTTTGAGTTGATACAGTCCCTTCCACCTTTAGATACCAAGCAATTGCTTGACACTTCTGCTTTCAATCTGGGTTAAAATCTTCCTAGGCTTTACAGACTGACAATGCCAGAACATTTACTATGCTAAAAAAAATCAATTCCAGAATATATTGAAGCCTATAGTTAAGATTAAAAAAAGATCTGAGCTTTTATGGCCTTTGTTTTCAAAATTCAGAGTAATTCTGTGAAGTACTTAGAACTTAAATCTCCTTGAAGTGTTCTTGTTGTGAATATTGCTGAGAGGGTAAATTCTGTATCATATTAATTGAAATGGACTATTATCAGTACTTTTCCATATACACAGTTGCATATGATTTAAAAAATAAAAATAACAGTGCTATGAACTATTTTAATGATGAATACTCTGATTCTCATTATAATAAATAATATTAAAATAACTACCAAAAAATCTTTATCTAATACAAGTTGTTTGCATATCATTATGACTTATATGGAAACAAAATGCATAATATCTTCATGAATGGATTACCTATTTCATTCAATCATAAAAATAACCTATTAATGATGGATAAAAAAGCCTACTAATCATGAATACATAGGATTTTTCAAACTGTAAAAATTCAGATACTACTCTTACAAATGAACAATTTACAAACTAAAGAGAAAGCAAGAAATAAACATAAAACAAATCCCTGATATAAGGAATGTGATGTGCATTTTCCCCAAGCATTTGTTCTAGAAGATACATGTTAAACTTCTAGATTAGAAAGTCACTATGCTAGGTGCCACAAATGTTCAAAAGATGGTCAGTTTTCTTTTTCTTCTAGAAGAGTCTGGTGAATAAGATCGCCACATAGAAATAAGATGTCAATATATTCTTAACACAGACCTAGCACATAATATGTCCTCAAAATTCAACTATATACAAAACCAAAATCCAATCAGGGCTTAAATTCTAAAAGAAGATCTGATACATATTTATGTATAGCATAGTTATGACAATATCATGGAATGACAACATTTAGATACAGTTTGGGACTTGAGGAGTCAGAAATGCTCAGTGTTCTATGAGCAAAAAAAAAAAAAATTTATTGGAATATAAAGATTTCACTGAACCTTAAAGCATGACATTTAGACTTTTCAAAGACAGAGGTGAATAAGACCCAAACATAAAAATAAAATGTACTGAGGATAGTGAATTTTTCAGGCTACTTAAAGAATAGATTCCTTAAGTAAAATAGTGATAGTGAAGGCTTAAAAGATGTTTTGTGGTTTTATTGAGAAGATTCTTGCATATTCAATTTTATTTAGAAAGAGACACTCTGTGATGGAAAAGTGCCAGCCAGAAGAGACATGATATTCATTATTTGATACAACCAAAGATTTGAGCTTGCATGTCTAACGAAGATTTGACTGTTTCTGTGAAGCTCTAGGAATGTCAGAATCACTGGAGGGGGCAATTCAGTTCCCATACGGAGATGACTGCTTCTGCTTTGAGAGACAGCCTTGGTTACATAATAGGGCAATTGCTCCTATTTAGGGGAGCAATATTACCTTGCAGTAGTCTTTTTGTGAGGTTCACTACTGCTTGTGGGTAGTTTTGGTTCCTTGCCATATGACGCCTATCAATCACACCTGTGGTTCTGGAATCTAAGTATCTCCAGAAGAAAGTTCTCAGAAAAATGTTAGAGACAAATGGAGCATGTGTGTGTGTCTTCATTGCTGAGATCAAAATACCTTACAAGAACAACTAGTGGAGGAAAGACTGTTTTTGGCTCACGGATTCAGAGGATTTAGTCCATGATCAGCTGTTTTCTTTGCTTTGGGTGTGAGGTGAGGCAGAACATCATGGCGGAAAGGTACTGTAGAGAAAAGCTTCACAGCTCTTGGTAGCTGGAAGCAGAGAAAAGAGAGGAAGGGGTCAGAGAGAAAATTAAACCCTTCTAGATTACACCTCCAGTGACCCACTTCTTCCAACTAGGTCACACCTATCAGTAGATAGGACTATAGGTGGATCAATCCATCGATCAAAGCAGCACCTTCATGATCCAATCACTTTCCAAAATCTCCACATCTGAATACATGAGACTTTGGGGTCATTCCAGATTCAAACTCCAGAGAGGAACTTATGTGACTGGATCCCTGTTCAAAAAGACTTTCAGCGATACTCACATTAAAATAATCTGGTAAAGATGAACTGCGGTCAGATATGGAGAAGCAGAAACAGAAGAAATAGAACCATAGAAAAATGCAAGGATGAAATGTTCTGGAATGTAATTAATGACAATATTTTCATAGAACAGTAAAAGTAGGTTATGGAATGCTGCACAGAATTGCGTACCATGTGGAGAATAAGATTTGGAAAATGCAGTGGGGCTTATAAAATAATAGATTATTGCTAAATTTTGAGAAGACCATTGTACAAAAATATATCCATTGATAGATGATTGAACACTTAGCCTAGGGGAATATTATAGAGATTAAAAATAAAAGATCATTTCTTTTAATTCCAAATACAAGAGTAGCTCTCATAACTGCCTTCTATGTTACCTACTTATTAAAATATCTGAAGCTTTCTTTCTCTGTGTAATCATACCGACTGACTATGCATGGTGATGATACTTGCTTGTGTGGCTTGCATCCACAACCACTTAAAAAAAAGTTCAGTTGTCTGTTCACAAAGTTTCATATGCTCTGAATCTTGATATAATCAACTTGCATTTTATTTAATATTATGTAAACTGATAAAATGAGAATTAAAAAGAATAAAAGTTACTCTCTCAATTATAGCCAAGTCAAATCCAGGAAAAAGCAACCAAATTGAGTTAATAAACATGCTGTTATTTGATGCATTATTGAGACCACTGTAACAATAAAAACAAAAATCAGAAGTTATATTGTTTTTAAAGTTTCTTTCAGTGGTTTTTTTCCTTAAAAAAATGTAAGTAGAAATCCTAAAAGTTGCATTAGATCTCTGGCTAATACAAGGGAGAAGGTGTAAAACAGTGGTTAACTGGACCTATTAAAAAGCTCAATAAGTGAACATACTATATTAAACATTCAGGTTTAATACAATGTTAAAGTGAGATGGTGTTGGACTTTACATTTTTTTCTTTCATATCTGTGCCAAGCGATTCCCTTTGGGGCTGTTGCACAAGAGATCTGGGTAAATCCCATAATGTCACATGTCAGAGGAAGATTTTATTGGAAAATGGAAAACTCACAAGACCATTATCGGCAAGATCTCTATCTCTATCTTTATCTCTATCTCTGTCTCTATTGATTTCTACATCTATTGCTCTTCAATCTCCCAGTCATTCTAAGAAGCTGCATGACAGGGTCAAGGTGTGACAGTTTGGAATGAGTTTGTGGGATATACAGACTTTTTCTTAGGAAATGTCATCTGTCGATTGGCAATGTCTTCAGAAGTTTGGAACCTGGAAGACTGTAAGATATTGAGACTACATACATTTCTGGGGAATTTGAGCTGGAACATTACCTTTCTAGCTGTGATAGAGGCAATCTCCAGGATCTCAGCTGGCTCAGAGGCCAGGCAACACAGCATAGGAAGAGGGTAGTTTTTAAACTATTACTCCAAAATACAAACCACTGGTTGTACTATTATCAGGTACAAAGCGTGTTTCCTCTCACTGACTTTAGGGCTGTAGTTACCCAAGAGGCCCCAGGAGAATTTACAGAAGGGATTGCCCCCAATTGTCCTGAGATAGGGCCAGTTCAGATTCCAAAGAAAGGAGCACTGAGTGCCAAGATGATCATGGTTTTCTTTTTCGGTTTGCTAAAGTATATTTGTTATTTTAAGTACATTCATTTTATTACCTTACCAAAACAACTAAGCATTACATTGAGCATGATGCAACATATATTTATATTGAATAAACTCAAGTCACACTTTTTGTCATTTGAGCAAGAAACCCTATAATGAAGCACATTTATCATTTAAAATATTGCAAAATGAATAAAATCCTCAAATGAACTATCTGAACATATGTTTTGTGGTGACTTGATTTGCTACTGTATATTTATTTGACAAGTTGACTGATAAAGCTTTTGTTTAAAATTCTATTGACTTTGTACCATCATCAAAGACAAACATGCCCATATGATTATCATTCAACTAACAGCTTTATTTACATCCTACATCAAATCCATTAATCCAGTATTTATTGTTTGTGATGAAAAATCTGATAACCATTATAAAAATATACCTCTTCCCAAAGTTAATGTTAATAAACTTGAAGTCCCTAGAAGCACTGAAGAGAGGTAGACAGAAAGAATATTATTTTAAGCATAGAGCTATTTATTCCAGTGAAGGTAAAAGTAACCCTTTGTTGAAAGCCAATATAATTCTTTTTAAAATACATTAACAGTACACTGTTAATGTATTCCTAAGTTTCATTCTGTTGGTACCCTAAGGTATCAGAGCAGATGAAACTTCTTAGTCCTTCCTTATGTCATTTGTCATTTGAATGCTGGTCAACACTTGTCACAATCACTCCTGGTTATGAAATATGGCTCACTGAGCACCAGACTCCTCCAGAATACTGAACATTCTTTCTGCCATACAACATCATGTCTGTCATTCTCAGGTCGGTCAGTGTGTCTTTCACTTTTCAATTTGTTTTCTCTGTCAGCCTTGCTATAAGAAGCTGAAGAAATCATCTGTAACTAGTCAAATAACTTTGACCCTCTAAACCTTTTTTAAGAATTTATAGGCTTCTTGGTAAATTGAAAAAATACTTCCCTCAGACCATTTTCTTCAAAAAAATTTATGAAATATCATTTAATGTATGATATTTATGCAAATGCAATGGCCACATTTTATGACTATCCTGAGGGTAAGGAGAGTATAACCATTGAAAAAAATTGAATAAACAGAAGGTAAAAAATATTCTAGTCTAAATATTTCTTTTCTAAACTCTAATTTCCATCATTTTTTACTTGGAGATTTTTAGTTTTTTTGTTACCAAATCTTTAAATAGTACAGATTATAATATTTATATCTTTTACCGAGATTTGTGATTCATGTCCATATGTTAAGTTTTTAATACGTGGCTCACTGAAATGTCTTGTATATTATATATGATTATATTGGATAATTATTTCATACACAGGATCTAAATATGCAATAATTATTTTATAAAAAGTCCATTAACTATAGGCTAGAAATCCAGAAAAATCTAAAAATATAGATAAGTAATGTTTATGAAAATCTGAGTTTTTCTCATTTTTTGAAGGTGTTTTCATGTAAAAATACACTTATTACAGCCTTTAAAAAATACACATTGACCTAATAATTTCAATTAAAGAAATATGTATCATAGAATATGTTCTTGTACATATTCAGTTCTTTTGGTATGTTTAAGGACTTTTATAGAAGAATTATTTTGGTTAGCATGGAGATTGGAAGAAAATTAATGTCTGTAATTAGTGGGACATTTGAATAAAGTAAGATATATTTAAATTATGAAAAATTATATTGCTATTAAAATTAATTAGTATTCCACCAGTTAATGAACATAGATTTCCACAAGCTATAATTAAATGAGAAAAAGCAAGATGCAAAAATAATGAAGAACAATGACAAAAACCTTCCACTTAGATGAGAATTTACTAACATTTGTGTTAATATATATTTATAGGACTGTACCAGAACAGAAAAAAACATGGAAGCATCCATATTAGACTTCTAACTTGGGTTTTATTGAGAGTGAATAAACTGAAGGAGTGTGTAGGAAAAGGCAAAGATACGCCAAGCAAGAGAGAAAAAGGGTACTATGATTGTACGGTAAATGAACACAAACTACAACAAAATCAGTTCTGAGTTCCCAGTTGGGGTAGCAGTGCTCTACACTGTTAAGTCCACCAAAATTCAAAGAAAAGAAAAGCAATAAAATATGGAATGAAAATTTGAAGTCTCCGTTTGCTTCATTTCTCCATTATTAAAGAAAAGGAGAAAAGGAACTGCTTGTGGAGTTTCTGAACATTCTATTGGGCAGGGCTACCCAGATTTGCTTCCACTAAGTCTGGTTATAAACTCCATACCTGAAATAGAGTCCTTTTAGAAGATTTTAGGTCCTCCAACCAGGAGGGGCAAGGGGCTGAGGAGTTCACTGGAGGACCATCACTGTTTGGCTCTTTCCTCTTCAGTTTGCCCTCCCTGTCATTGAGTCTGTTAATGTCATGAACATACATTAATATATATTAGGGCATTTAATTCTTTAAAAATTCTTACAAAGAAAGAATTACTGGGGCTGGGATTGTGGCGCAGTGGTAGCGTGCTCGCCTAGCACGCGTGAGGCACTGGGTTCGATCCTCAGCACCACATAAAAACAAAGATATTCTGTCCACCTAAAACTAAAAAATAAATAAATAAATATTTTTTTAAAAAAAAGAAAGAATTACTACTATTCCCATTTTATACATGTAAATGAACTTAAAGTCATTAAATAGCTTAAGATTTATTTGGTAATTGGTAGAAGGATGATTCAAACCATATCTGTTTATCTGAAAAACCTTGTCTTAAAACAGAGAGATAGGATTAAGTTCTACTGTTCTATAGCACAGTGGACTGACTACAGTTCACAATAAACTATGATATATTTAATGAGTGACTAGAAGCTCAAGGCTCCAAACACACAGAAAGGATAAGGAGATGGAAATTTTAATTACCCTGATTTGATCAGCACATATTGTATACATGTATTGAAATAACACACTGTATCCTATAAGTTTGTAATTCTAAACACATAAAAACAGACAAATAAAATAGGAAACTTGCTCATTTTCTGCCTTCTTTATTTCATTTTCTCTGCAACTATCAGGCTTATTTAGGTTCAAGATTTGAGATATGATTTAGTGCATGAGAAAAATAAATGAAATGGTCTTTTCTACTTGCTCTGGACTGAGCATTTATATTCTACCTACAGAATTATCTGAGTTTTCCATACTATTCATATAGACACTGGAGTTCTGTACTGGGATAAGAGGTTAACACTGCAAATAAAAATATAATTTCACAGCTTTTTTTTCTCTCTTTTATTCATGCTTTAAGAATTTTATAATGAGGTGATTTCAGAGTATTATTTGGATATTTTTATCTTAACATAAAATATTACTGAGCAAAAAACCCTTAATATATCCCTTTTTTAAACACTTTCTTATTAGGATGTAATTCACATAAGAAAATTAATTGTTTTAAAGTCAGCAATTCAGAAGCATTTAGTACATTCAAAATATTGCACAACCACCATCTATCTAGTTCCAGAACATTTCCTTTTCCCCCAGATTATAACCAACACATGGGTTTAGTCATTTTTCACTGAATAAGCAAGATTAATAAAAAATATAATTAAAACTTCTGGGCATTATTGTTAATCTCCATAATTGGCATTATATATCATAACACAATGTGGTAGTAAAGAAAAAATAAAACAATGTATAGAGGGCATCTAGCACACCAAACAGGATACAGTGGACCCTAAATAGAAGCATTATTTTCCCCACCATGCCCCTTCCCAGAGTTTTATTATTTTTTATTGAACAAAACACCCTATTCTTTGCAATACACTGATTTGTCCTTCCTTATCTAGGAAGAGTGCACTGCTAACACAAAGTCTTTTTTTTTTAAATAGCACATAGTTTATCCTTCAAACATCCTTGAAGAGTAAAATGGAAGAAGGACAAATAGGCTGAGACTAGGAAGCAGGGATGAGATGTAAAGCAAAGAAGACTATTTTATTTTTCCAACTCACACAGGAAAGCTCAGGGCCAAGGAGTGAATATGCAGAATCCTAGAGGCAGGGGAGCCATTCTCCTTCCCTGTCTTCCAGCTCAACCCTCTTTCCACTTGGCTACACTGTTTTAAATGAGCTCTCAGAAAAAGGGATCTCTAAAATATGAAAAAATGCTAAGGAAGGTGACTCATGGTGGGGACAGGATAAATTTCCTAAAGGGCAGGCTCTCAGTCAATAGAGAATCGCCTTTTAAGTCAGCCCACTCAGCAGAGGGGCTCTTCAGACCTTCCATTTATTTATGAGTAAGAACCAGGAAAGCAGAACTAGTAGAAAAGAGCTGTGGAGGTTGAATGCACTGCAAATGCTGATCTATAAAAACAGACTTTTGAGAAGAGAAATCACTGAAAAGATGCCATTTTTTTTACCTTTTCCTTTACATTTCCCTGGAAATGGGAGAAGGGCCCTGGGTTCACTTATGAAGAGATGATTACCATCATCTGAACACACCAATAGTTAACTTCTTCTGGAGGAAAGTCTTATTTATCCTCTACTTCTTTGTCTGAATTCATACTGTGTCTCATCAAGTATGCCTTCCATGCAACATACTAGGTGTGTGGATTTGGCAAATTCAGGAGGGATACTTATCATCTCTAAATTAGAAGGTAGTTCCTAGAAGATTCCATCTCTTCTATTTTTACCCAAAATCCTGTCATTCTATATTAACTACTGAATTGCATATTTAACCCATGAGAAAGTTCTTCTTTTATTTTTCCTCAACCTTTAACATCACCTGAAGTATGTGATAATAATAGGAGCAGTGATAATAATAGGAGCTCCAAGAAGAGCAGGGCTTGGTATCATTGGCTGACAGCAGCGTCCAGGGGAATCCTCAGACAATGGATGTAAAGAATGCATTGTCATGAGAGTTGAACCAATAACAAATTAGAGATTTTGCACAGAGAAGTCTCTAAATTTGATGTAACCTAATTGTTTAGTATTCAAATCAAGGAATCTGAGCTTCATAATTTAATATTCTTTTAAGTCAAGAGCATTTATTCACTTTCATCACTGAAAACTTAAAACACAATTTTCAATATTGCATCCTATTTAAAACAACATGGCCCATTAATACTTATTTGCTGTTAAAGATGTTCTAAGACAAGCTCCTCTAAAAGGACATAAGAATTATTTTTATAGTTAATGGATTTCCCTCCTTTATACAATCCTTTATTCTAAGAATAAAATGTATGTGCTAGATTTAATTTTAAAAAAAAAGAAAGCAATATTCTTTAGTTTAATTATAGCCTTTTGGAAGTTGAATGAAAATTCAATCTGTACTTCAAGCATTTACTTCTCAAATTCCAGTTGTTGTTTGTGTTTGTTTGTTTTGTATTTATTTTAATTGTCTTACTTGCTTGAATAGAATAACAGACTGCTGTTATCTAAAAATTTAGAGCAAAATAAAAACTAAAATAATATACTAACAGTTAACCAATAGAGCAAATTATTTGTTTCTGTCTCTGAAACATACTACTTTTCAAGGTCGAATTTATGCTAATTTTCAAGGTAGGATTTATGCACACAAGACATGCTCCTAATTCCTTAGAATAAATTCTCTTGATGCTTATATATTCAGTGCAACATGGTCATCAAAATCATGAGATGATCTACAAATAAGAAAACATAAAGCACTTAACCCATAAGGATTATTACATGAGCTAAATGAGATTATCAATATACAGCACTTATGAGGATATCTAGCCTATGGCAGGTACAATTGTTGATACTCTTGTTACCACAACGTCATTAATTGTCATTCAATAGGTCCAGAACTTTCTGTCACACCTTAAGTGCAAACTACAGTGTCTAATGATCATCTGCAGATGTTGCTAGAGTGAGATTTTGCTTCAGAAAGTACCAGGTTCTAAAATTCCACATTTCTAACAAGATCTGGAAGATGCAGAGCCTTTGATTATATTACAGCCTTCAGCTATGCCAACCAATCAACAGGCCAGTAGCACATTTACCTATGTGTGATATTTCTTAACAACAATAATGTTCTACAACTTTATTCTCTATCTTAAATCTCTTGCTTGCTTTTTTTTTTCCTATACATTCATTGAATTGCTATTTTTTTTTTAAGGAATCGTCTTCCTAATCAATCAGGTTCAACTATTCTATTAAAGATATCAAGTAATCTGAAAATGTAAAATCCCATATTACCCAGGTAAAGTGAAAATATAAATTAAATTTGGTATGTGAGTTGATAGAAAATGAGTTGAATTTAGAACTATGAGAAGGACAGGGTATTGGTTGTGTCTAAAATTTTTGAAGAACATTTTTTAAGCCAGTATAAGAAAACTAAATCCTTCAAAAATGTAAGAAGGTAGAGGTAACACTACATGTTATATAGGATGAAAATTCTAATGGCCTACTTTTCAAAAATACAGATCTCTGAAGATAGAAAAGTGTTTTTTGAGGGGGTAAAAGTATTAAAGGAAGACATTAATTTTATTATTGCCTGCTTCCGATTTTCAAGTCAGATTGCTTGCTGACAAATGGTAGGAATCTTTCATTTTATTCGATTAAACTATTCCCAGGAGCTCTTGAGCAAAACACTTGATGTTATGTATAAAAAATATAATCAAGGAATAGGAAAATAGTTATATTGTAAAATATATATGAACAATGTACCTCCCACTCTTAAAATAATTTTGGCTTTGCTTTGACAGGGAAAATTCAACCAAATCTTTTTAAAGACAAATTTATATAGATAGATCTCATAAAATATAGTATGGATTTTACTTTCTCTTCAGTATAATTTTTTATTTCAGCAAGAAGAGACACAGCTTTTCCTGGCTCTGCACAAAATACCATGAAGAATTAAGTTCACTTTGTATAAATTGAGCTAAAAATTTCATGTGCCCAAGATACTCACATAACTCAAGAGAGTGACTTTTAAAGCTTAAATGATCTCAATAACTTTAGTTTTTTAATTTTTTATGAGAAGTTTCACATGTTTAAATGAGTTTTATTTCAGCTAAATGCATTGTTTTTAAATTTTAAATGTCATAAATAGTAATAAATTGAATATTTCCTTTTGAGACTGTCAGGGAATTTTATAGTGGGATAAAAAAAATACTATTTAGTGGGTTTCTTATTTAGATTAATGATATTTGGGCTATTGTGATTATTTTTATGTAATGTACACTTATTTCTATACTGAGTAAAAAGATAAGCATGAAATCAGTAGGGAACATTCCCTGAGGTTTTGTTAAGTAATATTTTTTTCCCACAAATAATTCAAAAACTTGTGTATATTATATAAGAAAGGACATTCCTTCCAAAGAAAAATAGACAGAAAACTTAAAACAATTGATCTAGTATTTACTGAGGAACTTAAAAAAGGGAACTGAGTAAACAGGTCAGGGGTGCCTGGATGGAACAAAAGGTTATTCTGCTACCAGTTAAAATCAGATTCAGGTTAAGAGGCAATTGCTGAACTAAATCAGAAAGATCCCCCTTCCCCCAATACTGGTTGGTATACATTATGAAGAATCATGTTATCTACTTAGAAAAAGATAATAGAAGGAAAAGGCACCAGGGTGTGTCCTATGTGTTTATGTTTGGGTGTGTTCATGTTTCACTGTACAAGGAGAAGCAGTGAATTTTATCAATGTAGATGGCAAAATTGAGACAAGCACAATATTAATGAAAAAGAGAACTTAAATTTCCTTTAGAGCTTTCATTCTGCAGAAAACTGAGCATCTGATGAAATTTTATTTTACTGACAATTTCATCTCCCACTAGGATCAAGAAGAGAAAACTGCCTGGAACTTCTCATCAAAAAGGAAGACGTAAGTGATGAATTGGAAGTAAGAAGAGTGTTGTATATTTACCTGGTTCATTTAAAGTTCACAACAGGCAAGTTGAACAAATTTCCTGTTTAAAATCAATCAAATTTCAAAAATAATTCTCAGAGATAATACCATCATCACACATCCAGAAATTCTAAAAGAAATGTCAGCTCTAAAAATCAGAATTGCAGAAAATCTAAAGAAATTTCTATGAGAAAATTGAAAACATCTCAAAATCAATGAACACTTTATAAATATAATAGTTTTTGCTTTATGCTTAAAATTATTTGATATGATTTTGGTAAATATGTAAGTACTACGAATTATTTGTTTATGGAATTAAAATTTTTTAAATAGACTCTGACACCAGAGTTATAGAAATGGTATGACATAGTCTCTGCCAACAAAGATATCACAATATTGAGATAGATGTTAATAATATGTCAAAAATCCAAATATAATGTGATAAAACTTAAATAGTGAATGAATTACAAATATAAAAGGAATTGTTTTTGATTGGCTTTTAAGGATGAATAAATGATCATTAGGAAACAAAATGAAAGTGATTTTTTGCAGAAAGACCGATATGCATAGTATATAACTTTAGATTGATCAGACTAGAGCAAGGACTGTATTCCTGCTGAATGTTAGAAAGTAAAGTGAGATGTGTAGAATAGGCATGAAATGCCTGGCATATCTGGCCAAGGAACCAGTATACTTAGTTTTATAAGATTTGGAAATATTACTCACAGCCTCTATGAGTACTATAGATACATGGGTAGTAACTACTGAAGGCAGAAAGAGTAAATAAGAATAGTCAGACTTGAAGTATGCTAATATAATGACAGTGTCTATGGAAAAGAGAGATAGGGGAGTTAATTTTGAGTAGATGTGTTTTACAGGCTTTCAGTAATTACTTCCAGAACCAATAGCTTACTTAGAAGCATAAATTTCTAGATATTTTACAAATTTCTTTCCAAAATGAAAGATGGATACATTTGTTTATAAGTTAATGATTTTCCTTTAATTAGCTCATTATAAAACAGGTTAATTCCTGCCCTGAGAAAATGATATAAAATGGAATAACATGTGTTTCTCCTTTGCAAATAGAAAACAGAATGGTTTCTGACAGAAAGTATTGTCCACAATCATCAGAAATAAATAAAACCATTTATGAGAGAAACATGTTTCCGTGTCCAAACCCAAAAGAATGGATTGAAAGACAAATGAAAATAAGGCTTTTAAATATGATCTTACAAGATAGGATGTCTGGGTAAGCAGGCACACCCAGAGCAGCTACAATCAACATTTTATTCCCTAGTGCTCAAAGTCCCTTCCCCAGTTCCTCATTGACTGAGTAGGATTTCCTGAATATCGCCTAGGATTTACTGTCTCTTACTGGGTTATTTAAAGAATGTACCTTTGGTTGTCCCCACCTCCCTTTGTTCTCTTATGGCTGGAAAGCCTTCTTGGGGTGAGTGCATCTTACAGTTTATCTGTGTTGGTTAGGCAGCCCCTTCCCTTCACCTCCTGTTTGTCAAGGGGCTGTGAATCTGTCACACTCCATTGTTAACTGCTTTTAAGTTTCCATTTTGCTCTCCCCTCCTGTTGCTTTTCTTACTTCTCAATTTCATATTTAAGACTAAATACTGTGTTCTGAAAATAGACCACCGAACTTTGTATTTCTTAAATTTTATATTTGTGTTTCACACACAGCTCACCTTTCCTTTGCTATTGAGTAAAAATGCATAATGACAAAAATTTAATGCTGTACATCTCAAGATATTCTGTTATTTACAAGGAAAGGTGTAAGTCAAATTAAAAAATACAATTTAAGATATTTGTAGTCATTTTCCTTTTTCAGTTGATACATTTTATTTTTTTCCCTGTTTTTTCTATTCTCTAAATGACACTGTTCTAGATTCTGAAAATACATATGTGAACAGATTTTACTCAAACTCTAGTCCTCATGGAGCTTTTAATTCTATTGAGCAAGAAATTATATATATATATATATACATATATATATGTTTAAAAAATAAACTATGTTTGATGGTTCTGAAGACAATCAAAACACCTTGGATTTGAGATTACAAACTTAACAGAAAAACTTATCTTAGAAGATGGCTTTCTGAGTACATGTGATGGTTAATCTTGATTGCAGGCTTGATAGGATTCAGAGAAGCTTAGACAATTAGCATCACTTTTGGGTGTGTCTGTGACTTTGTTTCCAGAGAAGATCAGTACCACCTCACGGAATGAAGAAGACCCACCTTGAATGCTGGTGAAACTGGAGTTTTGACATGAAAGTTGATTCATTGCTTCTGCTGGCAGGTAGGGTCTACACAAGGTCCAGGCCTCTGCAGCCAAAAAGCGTTGCAGCTCTTACTGGCAGGTCATGCCCTCCAGTGTCACAACATATCCCAGCAGCTTATGTTCAATTTCTTCTTTCTGTGTTCTTGTCTCTGTGAATTTAAAGAATGAAATCCACAGAACAGGATGAGTGAGTATAAGGGTAGGACTTATTGAAAACAGAAACAGAGGGGATCCAATAGCAGATTTTCCCCTACGAATATGCTAGTCTAGGTTATATAGCACTTGGGTCACTGCAATTGGCCCAAATGTAGACTAATTAGGGCTTGGAATACATACCAATGCTAGTGGTCCTAATTTATGCTAATTTGGGTTTGGGAATAGTACTAACACTATTGATCAATTCTTGGGTCCCATTCAGGTTTGCTATTTATTTTCTCCCTCCTTAAGGAAGCAGGAAGGTTGAAGTCGTGCTCAGCGGGGTGAGTGTGCTTGTGTGGCAAGCATGCCCATTGCGTGAGGCCAGGCTGCCACCAGGTGATGGAACAACTTACCTTTACTTACCTTGGCACTGGCATGCCAGCTTCAGGACTGCGTGCCTGCAAGATGAGCTCCATGTGGCTATGGGTTGTGCTTGTCACCTGTACTCCAACCCACCAGGGCTGCCACTTCACTCCTCCGCCCCCCTCATTGCTCCACTGCCGCTTCTTAAAGGAACAGGTCAGCTGCAGGGCTTGGAAATAGGGAAGCCATGTCACAGGCAGCATCATCCGATAGGCTAGGGGCTGGATGGAGCAAAAAGTGGAATGGGGAAGCTTGTGTGACAGTGGGCATATGCCAGCCCAAGCTGGACTTTTCTTGTGCGGGTGAATTTTTTTACTACCATTGCTTGTGGACAAAAGACTGATTCTTAAGGTTTTGAACAAAGATTTTCAGCAGTGACTCTTCAGGGTGCTTCTAGGCCTTCAGCCTTGGATTAGGGTTGTATCATTGCTCTGTCTTGTTCTGAAGCTTCCAGTTTATTAAACTGAAGAGATGTGGTTTCCTTGGCTCTCCAGCCTACAGAGAGCTATTGTGGGACTATCCAGCTTCTGATCCTGTAAGTCAATCTAATAAATCCCCTGTTATAATTATACATACTATATATTGTTTTTGATCCTCTCAAGAATCTGAATATGGTATAGTCCTTAGAGAAACAAGGACATGAGGCATATCTTGGAATGAAGAGTTTGGGTTGCAAGAATCAGCAAGCGCAAATTCATACTGGGTGGGTTTGAGCAAAAAGAAGGACTTTGTATGGCTAAGAAAGCAAGAGGGAAGCTGATAGGAGATGAAATAAAAGAGATAATGAAGGAGTGGATCATGTAAGTTCTACAGGCAATTATAAAGAATTTACATTTTATTTTGGGTAAAGTATAAAGACTTGCAAGCTTGTGATGATTGACATGATCAAATTTTTATAAACAAATTTGTTATAAATCAAATTTGTTACCCTACAGTGAGCAGGGTTACAGGTTGGAAGATTATAGCAATTATTCAGATGACAGTCAGTGCTATAATGCACTCAGTCAGAACCAATGGAACCAGAAAAATTACATTTCCTAAATAAATTTATTGAAAAAATTCTATATTTTCTGAGTGATAACAAATATAAAATTGAACACATTTACACACACACACACACACACATACACACACACACACCTGTTCTACAATGGTACCAAGAGTATCCAGAGTATGTGATTTGAAAATGGACGTTAGTCCACTGAGATGAAATCATAAATATCATGGATGCACCCACACCTCAGAATAACTTTGCTGAAAGGGTGTGTACTTTCAGAGCTCCAGCTCATGTGCATGGCTAAGTTCTTTTATGTGGTTAAACTCTTGACTATAACCATTAGACATTAAACATTGGATCTACTCCTGATGTTACATCTGCCCTTGGTGGTTCAGAATTAGGGTTATTTACGATGGGTCTGTTTTCTCCTAAGCTCCTACTCATTAGATAAGGCAGATCTAATTATTATTAACTAAATTATCTTATCTTGAGGATACTTTTGTTTTTTCAGAAATCAAACATTTGTGTAACCACCAGGTAAGCAAATAAAAATGATACTTGCAGTTCATAAACGACTTGAAATTTAATTTCTATTCTTCATCACATAAATTGTGAAAATTATCATAAAGTTTTTTAAAAATTCTAATAAACTCCACTTTACTATGCTTGATTAGTTTACTGTTAATTTGTCATTCTTCTTCATGATCATACACTCAAAATTTTTTGCATATTTGCTTTGTAACAAACAGCAAGATCAATTACTATTCTTGTTCATGCTACTATGGCTTTGCCAAATTTTGTGGCAGATATACTGTTTATTTTGTTACCATAAACTATTTCAACACCAGCTAATGGAAATCTGTAAAAACATCCCTGCTTCCCATGTCTGAAACTCCTTTTTGTCTTCTTTGATCTAATTGCTTTCCAAGATGCCCTGAACACTAGCACATTTTCTAACAATCTACTTTATTACTATGAGTAGGTGTGGTAGTTCTTGGTAATGTCTGTTTTATTTCAGAAAACATGCACTTATGTTAAATTTAGACCAGCTATTCCTCAGCTATTTTTCTTTATTATTGTAACACTAGACATTTTCAATCAAATTACAGTCACTTTCTAATGAGAACTGCTGGTGTTCTCTTTTGTTTCATGTTCAATTTACCTCTACTATATTCTCTACACCAGCTAAATATTGTCAAAACAGTCTTTACTTTGAATTGCAGTGGTGATCAAAATTTGAGAGAACTATCAATATTTAAATGACATATTATGTCTGCTTCTTCCACATACTTCTGCAATTCATCTCACATCTGTTTATCTCTTTGTGTGATTAACAAATGCTTTCAAAGCTTCTGAAACGTGTTTTTCTTTATAAACACATAATGGAACAACCAAAAGAAATGCTGATTTGGTGAGCTGAGAGCTCAGTTGCAGATAAGTGAAGTTTGAGGATTTTGTGAAACATTGAATATTGTGAAAACATTGACTGGGCAATTGCATACAATAGCCTTTGTTCTGGAAGGACGTTCAGGGTAGCTTTAAGGTGGGACTAGTCATATTTATGGCCAGACAGCTTGCCAAGGAATGAGGACCAATTGAAAAATGATGTACAAGGAGTGGGTCCTGGACATTACAACCTTAGGGAGAATGGGAAAGTGAGAATATAATCAGAAAAGGATATTTAAGAGGAGTACCTAGTGAGGTAGGAAGAAATCAGATGCAAATGGTGTCTTAAAATGAAAAGGAAGTGTGTCAATGGAGAATTGTTGAGTTTTCTCAAATGCTATGGACATGTCCAGAAAACTGAAATGTAAAGACTGAACATAGTTGGTAAGGGCAGAGAGTCGACTAGAGACATTGGCAAGAAAAGTCTGAATGGGTTGGTATGGAAGAAAGTCTAAGTTTAATGGGTTCCACAGAGAATGATGTTCCATCCCTACTTTCTTTGGAAAGTAAACAATCATAAATTAAATTTTATTAGAAAGATAAAAAACTATATAATGTTGAAGATAATTTAATATTCCAGTAAGTGATTTTTCCCTTCATTTCTTTGTCTTCAGTTTAAAAATGTGTCATTGGAGAGTAACTTTAAAAGGTCAAAATTTGCACATGTTGTGGCTTCCAGGTGATATAGACCGGAAAGATTTTAAATCATTTGCTTGGAATATGCTCAAGAATTTCTGGAAAAGGGTCAAGATATGACATTAGAAACTGATATATATATATATGGCTGAAATCCAAGTCAAAATTGTCTTATAAGAAACTTACAAGTCAATAGTGAGGTAACAGAATGCTATGTCTTGAGGTAAATAGTTGCATATGCATTTAATATCATAATGATTCATGTGGTAGTTGAGGTGATGTGTCCAAAAACAAATACATTTTTAAATGCAATTTATTTGTAATTCACATGTAATTTTAAAGTATCTTTCTAAATTTGTAGATTGTAGACATATCCTTTGTTAATCATATTTTTGGGTTTTCAACTTAACAAAATTATTTAATTATCTTTAACAATAGAAGATTAATGATACATAGAAATGCATCATTATATTCTAGATTGTGTTTGTGAAATATCATTATTTAACTCTTATTTTGTTACCTAAATTATTATTAATTACTTACTATAATTATTAATATAGAGTTTGAAGCATATAAAATTATAATGAGTAAAAGTTATTTAACCAATAATTCTCTATTACCTATTAGCCATCATCATATACAACATAATCTTTGTATCACAGCAATGTGAAACGTTTCTTCCAAGAACATTATAACAAAAGTCATTGTTTTAAAATTTTCAATATTGTGAATGAGTTCACAAAGCAAGCTTGACATTTAGCATAAACTCTTGCAAACATCAATAGATACAGTTTACTCAGAAACAAATATCCTGATCTGATTAGTGAGTCACAAATGCTTTTGCATGGTATACTTTTATGGATAGCTGTTTCTTATAAATAAATCTGCGATTTAAGGACTGATGGTACATCTGACAGGGCTTCTGAGATACTGCAGTTGCATATACTAGAGCCCTGCTTTGTATATTTACTAGTCATTAAAAAATCTTGGTACAAGATACAAATTGTATTGTACTTGGCCTTTGAGATGTTACATGCAATGTAAGGAAATAGGATATTTTTTTCCGATTTTTATATTTGATATTCTATCAGCTCCCTGTCAATTTTTTATGCTAATTACATCCAAACCTACTTATGGTCTTCAAATGCATATTCTCCAACTTCCCAGGATGTCTGTCATTCTACATACTGAGCAGATACTGTTTATTAACCTGTTAGTTAATTATATTCTATTACAATTTTAATATGGCTGATAAATAGATAAATACAGCTTTAAAAGTTTTCATTTCATACTGATTGAAACATGACATGTGCTATAGGTTTTATCAAAAATGAAACAGTGACAGTTTCTTTTTATCCAGACATATTTAAGAACCATTTATACTACTGCTTAATTAGATTGTCTTTCCTCTAAATTATATTCAAAAGTAAGATCCCTGCTTCTCCTACTTCCACTATAGCAATTGGTCTCTTAACAGTGGCCTCATTTGCTACCATCATCAGGTTTCAGGGATATTAGTTTGAAAATATCTGTAAACCATAGAAGTTCAAAATAGAGCCAAGGTGTCATTCATTTTGGTTTACAGATTCTAAGGAGTTTATAATATTCCCCCAATAGCATGCAACATCAGAGATAAATGCTAATTGAAATTTAGCATTCCTGTTCATACATTTATACACAAGCACTTTAGATTCTCATTTCAATCTTCTTAGGAGTAGAAACTGTTGTTCACTGCTCTATTTCTTGGTGTCTAACAGAACATGGTAAAATTTGACTAAACAACCATTGAATAAATACATGAATATTGAATGAGATATTCAAACCTCTTGACAAAGGGTGAGACATATCCATTACCTAAGTGCCAAAATCATTATGTTAAATTTCTCAGCTGTGATAATGATTATGAGCTAGGACATAATGAACGGTAGGAAAACTTAGGAAGATATTATTATATATATTATAAAAAAATATATATATATATTATAAAAATTTGGTCATTTTTCACCACCATATGCTTGATAACTGAACAAAGCAGTGGTCCAAGATTTTGCTAGATATACTGGTAACCCATGATTAACTGACTATTCTTCCTTAATTATCACAGTATGTCCATTCTGTTTCCAAAAATTAAAAATGCCTACTGCTTTCAACATCCAGCTCTTCTGGAGGTTTTAAGAACTTCCTTCTGTCTGCTTATTTTTTATTATCCACTTCCACTGACAGTAGCAACTATTTGTAGTTTTGTTTTTTTTTAAATTTTTTTAGTTGGCAATGGATCTTTATTCATTCGTATGTGGTGCTAAGGATAGAACCCAGTGCCTCACCTGTGCTAGGCAAGCGCTGTGCCACTGAGCTACAACCCCAGCCCCATTTGTAGTTTATTTTTCTCTCAAACCTACCTATCTTGCCACATCTACTTACAAAATGACAAGGCACACTTTTGAAATAAGAACAAACTTCATAAATAGCATCATCAGAAGTATTCCAAGACATTTTATTGTTGGCTATGATTATTTCCCATGTAGTATGTAAAATTCCTTTTGTGCTACCGTAGTCTCATTTTGTGGTAGTATAATTATATGATTTTAAAGAACATTGTGATTTGAGTATGATAAGACCAGCAATAAGTTTTGGTCCATATTATCCCTTCTGTTTATTGTTTGTTTTATGAATTCAAATAACATTGATATGAACTGAAAACTTTCATACAAGTTATAGTCCTTGTATCAGGGCCCGCTGGTTGATGAAGTTTAACGGTTTTGTTAACACAGAGACAGAACAACTTTTATGACAATTAATTGCATATAACTACAAAGTATAAATGATTTGAGTCATTTCCAGTTGTCTCAGCTCTGTTTCCATTAGTTAGAGCAACTCTCACAAGCATGATACCACTTGGACAATCATTGCATCCCAATGAAAAACAGAATACTATGAAGATCTACTTTTTTGTTTAATGTTAATAAATAAAATAAATTATTGCTGCTTATTTTATTAAATATTTACAACAATGTTAGGAATAATTAATTTTTTGGAGTAATATAAATGCTTTAAATTTATCTCTGCTCCCCTTTCTCCTCTCACTCATTTTTTTCTTCTTTTTCTTTAGTATGGAAAGGAACATGGAGTTCTCAAGACAGAAGTCTGAGTTGGGATTTTGCTACATTATCACATAGAGACTGGCCAGTCAGTAGTTTTCTACTTATACAAGATGCTTGTTGAAGAACCAAGGAAATAACTTACCAACTCAATGTACTGCTAACCCATTGATAATTTTTATGATCCTCTAAAGTTTACAAGTGCACTAATGTTTATACTTTGGGATCATCTGTATTTTGAAATCATTTAAATACAGTTAGTTTTAGATTTGATGTACACAATTAAACAATATACACAGGAGTCATACTCTCTGGTTGTAGCAGTAAGGATCTTTAAAGAAGAGTATTAGGGATTGAGGAGAGGAAAGTTTGGATGAACTATTATTATTTTCATCATGATTGACATCTTAAAGATAAAATCAGTATCCAATAACCAGTTTATTAAATTTATCATTTAATTCACATGCAAAAATGAAACTATTTTCTACTTCACTCTTAGAACACAATTTTTTTTTTTATACTGAGGATTGAACTCAGGGTACTTGAACAATGAGCCACATCCCTATCCCTATTTTGTGTTTTCATTTACAGCCTCGCTGTTTCTGAGGCTGGCTTTGAACTTGCGATTCTCCTGTCTCATCCTACCAAAGTGCTGGGATTACAGGCATGCACCACCGAGCCCGGCCAGAACACAATTTTTTTTTTTTTGGAAATAGAGTCATATTTGTCCTATTCAAATATAACAGTTCTTTCTCACACTATATACAAATATTTTTAGGAAAGAAAATTTAGAGAATCATATAATATTTTTCCTTTTGTATGAATTAGAAAATGAATATTGCTAAATATGTAATGAAGTTCTAGTGATAATATTTAAAATCTACTTCTTTTACTGAAACTTCAAATTGTGTACATAATTTTGAAACATTTGACTAAACTGTTAATTATTCCAAGATTTGACAAAAAGTTTTACTAAAAATTTTGATTGTACTTAGTGATAAAAAAACCAAATATTATTTTTTATTTCCATTTCATAATATTTGAATACCTAGAGAGCAATAGAACTGCCAAAGCTAAGATAATATAATAAGAAGTTGGGAAAACAACAGATGATGCCAACTTTCTGTCCTATCTAATAGAATCTAGAATATGTAATCACTCAGTAAGTGAATAAAGACTGCAGGCTTGGGACCTGTTATTGTTATGGTTGAGTAATTACAGAAACTAATTAGAAATTAAAAGGAACAATTTGAGCAGGCCAGGCTGGATTCATGTGTGTTAATATTACAGTGAACTCCATTAATATGTATAATTAATACATGTTAATGAAGATTAAAATGAAAAAAATGTTGAAAAAAATTAAAAGGAAAACCAAAAATTTTTTGCCTTATATATGTTTGGTTCTCTTAAATCACTTCAAGTTTCTACCACAAAGCTGTGATTTCTTATTATAGCTTTACTATGTTTTGTTTCCTCTACATTAACTGCTCTCAAGATTCAGAACTTGATGTCATCCCAAGATTACATCACAAAAGCCAAAACATCTATTTATATTTTGTAATATGAGTCTTCTTAATTCAAACTTTAATATTAAATATATACAAGTTCAAATGAGAAAATGGAATTATGGATTAAAAGAAGATATCTGAAGTACAAACTTAAGATCAGGTGGGAACTCTGTTGTGATACTTTATGAACTCTACAATACTTGTAGTTTTGTATTTCAATTCTTGGACTTCAGTTTAATGTATACATAATCTATGTCAATTTCCCTATCTATAAGGTGGAAATAATCATGCTACTTTATAATTGCAATACTTTATATCATTTCTGCAAAGAACTTATTGATGAGTTAGATAAAAAAAAGCAAATATGTGCAAAGCTAATGAATTCTTAGGTTAAAGTAAACATTTCACTACAAGTTTTGTGATATAATTTAATATTTATTTAAAAACTGTGCATTGTTGTGAGGATGTAAACAAATCCAAGATAAAAATTATGCCAATTCAAATGTCAATACAAAATGAATACTTGAATATCTTTAAAGAACAGATTTGAAAATGAAGGGGTATTATCAAATTAGTCCTTGATTATTCTTTTGTTATTTATAATGTGATAACTACATTTTCAATTGCAAGTAATAAAATTCAAATTTATTTTATCTGTTTGCATCCATATTAAAAACCATGTTTGTACAAAATAAAATTTTGCAACATAATAGTAACTAGAAAACTTTAAAAAGATAAACTTGTGAAAAGATGAAACCATAGTGAAACAAAACAATATATCAAGATCATCACAGTATGTCTAAAATAATTGCTTAGTTTGCTAAGGACATTTAACTTCAAATATTTTCCATGTATATCTTGTTATAATTACTTGACATATTGTCATGTGCATGTTATGTTATTAACATAGACCAAGCACATTTGTCTTTCCACGATCTCACAATTATTGAACAACAATAAATTCAGAGACTGTGCCTCTTCATCAGTGGCAGTTCAATGAATATCTTTGTATCCCCTGGTAATCATAAGCCTGGTTATCACAGGTTCTTTCATCACAATATTAATATCTAGTATCTGTAACACTCAAGTCACATATCACACTTCACACAAATATGTATGTATAATATATAACATATAATGTATGTATAATAATATATAACATATATATATTACAGAAAGGCTACCAAAGGGTTAAGGTGGCCACAGAAATCTGAACTGATAGCAAGGACAGAGAGTACACATGTGGGCAGAGTCATAGTAGGTAGTTAGATCTAAGATTAAAGCCAGACAAAGAACTTGTTCAGGGTGCTGAGCCGTCAAAGTGCAGGAACTTATTCTGGGCCAAGGTCCAGATGGATGGCAGTTACAGAGTGTCAGCTTGGAGTGTCATCTTGAGATGTCAGTTTGGAGTGGTACATGCATTATTGTCATAGGCAGGAGAACCCACACTCTACTAAAAGCCTGAGCATAAACATTCAGAGCTTAGAGATTGTTGCTGTGGAGATTTTCCTAGGCAAAGCCCATGATGAGTGACCAGATAATGGGGTCAGGGTGCCACTGTGCCTAGTATTGGGGTGCTCCTTCTTTTATGGTTCTTGAGTGAGGGTACTGCATCATTGGGTGGTCTAGTATGTTCAGTAAGCTCTTGGGTCTGCTTTTTCTGATACGTTTGATATGCCCACAATCCATATGCTTCTGATTAACTTGGTAAATTCACAGGAAGTCATTCTTAATAGCATGATTAATTTATCTATCAGTTTGTGCCTTATGGTTGTGCCAGGCAGATGGGGTTGTTTACTTGCACAAACAAGATGTAGAGTCACTCAACCTCAACCCTTAAACTCAAAATGAAGTAGCTTATGGCAAACTACTACTTTAAAAAATGGAGTAACAAAGGTTAAGGCAGAGCCTGAAAATTGCTGTTCTATATATCTTGGAATAACTCGGAGCAGAGCACAGCCAGCTCTCCACACATGGATAGTTACAAATTTATAAACTTATAAAACATGAAATGTGCTGTTACATATGCTACAGATATTTCTAGACAGAGTTTTAAAAATTGGATATTGTTGTTATTTCAATTACAGAAGCAATCACTGAGCTAGGAAGAGTTGGATAAATAATAATAGTAATAACAACAACAGCAGCAGCAGCAGCAGTAACTGTGCATCATGTTGTGCACTTGTAATTCTAGCAACTCAGGAGACGAGGAAGGAGGATCACAAGTTCAAGGCCAGCCTTGGCAACTTAGTGAAACCTTCAAAACAAAAAATAAAAAGGGCTGGAGGATATTATTCAGTAATAAAGCACCCCTGTCTTCAGTACCCAAAAAATTAAAAATGAGTAAAAAATAAAATAGGAAAAATAAAAATATAACAAAAGGACTTCAAAACTTGATTTTCTCTTTAATAGGGTAAGCGCTTAAAAACTGCCAAGACAAGCTGGGAGAGGTGGCCCACACTTGTAATCTCTGTGGAGTCTGAAGCAGAAAGATCATGAGTTCAAGCTAGCCTCAGCAAAAGCTAGGCACTAAGCAACTCAGTGAGACCCTGTCTTTCAATTAAATAAAATACAAAATAGGGCTGTGGTTGAGTGCCCCTAAGTTAATCCCTGGTACAAAAAGAAGAAAAAAACAAAAACAAAAACAAAAACAAAAAAAAAACAAAAAACAAACCTGCCAAGACAAGTTACAAATTGTTATAAAGAAAAACAAATTTGAATAGCTTTTTATTTCCTAGTGAGAACATAAAGCTATCTTGGTCTCTCAGGTTTCTCAATTTCATTCTTCAACTCTAGAAGAAAGCTGGGCTCCCCTTGTATTTTTCCTCTCTGTCCCCATGACTTGAAAATCTCTAGATGATAAACTGGGGCAGGATTAGTGTCTATATTGTTTGTTTCCAATAATCAAAAATACATTAGGCAGAAAGTTTATCTAGTAAAAATGAAAATTGTCTCCTGTGAGGAATATACTTTGTAATGTAGTATATACAATTATAAGTACACTACCTGTAAATTTTTCTTTTTGAAAATATGAATGAAATAAAATTTTCATTATTACTATGTATATGAGAGATTTGTACCAGTAGTAAAAATAAAATATATATCTTTAATTGCTCATACAATGAAAATTTGATAGAACTATTTCACAATAATTCTAGCTGAACACCTTCTTTAACATAATAACTTGTGTTGTTAAAATTTTTTAAATTATTAAAAAATCAAAACAAACTCATTTGCCTCAAAAACATCCCTTCAATAAACCATGATTGACAGATGAAAATCTGAGTTTTCTTTCTATTATTTTTATGGAACAAAAGTATAGCATTATTATATTAAAAGTTGACAAAAGATGGTGCTAACAAAATATAGCTAAAATGTTTATTGTATAGGAAACTAATAAAATAGTATGTAATTTTCTTCTGAATTTTATTAGGCTAGTTGTATTACAGGATTTCAACACATAATTTGTGATTTCCAAATAATATTTATTTTATACTTCATTTGCATTTGTAATTTTGCATTCTTTCCCTGAAAGATCCCCACCAAAATTTTATAAACTTCACATTCCACGAAGCTATGATACACCGATATTTGAGAAGCATAAAAATCTCCCTGAGAGGGCACAGTAATTATAGATATGGTAGTTTCCTTTGCTCAATATATGTGATGAAGACAATAGTCAAAAACATTGTAGAAATGAGCACAGAGCACGATGATAAGGAATTGCTTATGGAAAAAGTGTGAACCTTCTTGGAATTCAACACCATACACCAAGGACTAATCTGTCTTTCACAGATGGAAAATTCCTTGGTAGAATCTAAGATACACAGTTAGAAAGTTCTATGATGTGTGTGTGTGTGTAGGTATAAAAATATCCTTTTAATTTTAATTTTTAGTTCATAATTCAAAGAATATATTTGAATTATCTAAAAATCACATAGAAATTTGGGTAATAGTCTTTTGTTTAGACATTTGATTTTTCTTTTCTTTTTAATATTTAGAAAATATTTGGCCAAACAAATGAAATGTGACAATTGCTTTACAACACATCATTCTTAAATTTAATCTTTACCACAAATAAATCAATTTGAAATTACAATAAATTTGTCAAAAATAAGATAAGTTACTTGTTTTATGGCATGAGACATGATTGGAAAATAATGATATATATTTTTAGATTTTAATATTTTCAAAGAAAGGGTCAGCATATGTGTGACTCAAGAGACATGAGTTTGTTTTTGTAACTAAGAAAGGATTTTTAAAGTATTTTAAAAATTCTAAAAATGAAGATACTCTTGAATTACAGAACAAGCAAACTTAAAAGCAGAAGAATGCTAAGTCTTGGATGCCTTGACTGCCCTGTGTCCTCTTTACACCTATTTCAGTGAAATGAAACTGGAATCGTACAGCAGGCTATCTCAATTTAGTGACTAGCAATGTATTAGGAATTCAGAAAAGAAGTGAAACAATAAGATCTTCAGGGATTTAACTCCTCTTCTGCTTCCAAAGAAAACAAGAAGACCAAATGTAATTGATCTCCAACCACTCGCTTTTTATGTCAAGAAAAATACACAAAATAGAAAGCAAACATCAAGACTCTGTAAGCCCAGTTTTTCTCTCTTGTATATTTGATACTTAAATTAAAATTATAGTGTTTATCTAGAGATGGATTATTGGTATAACATTTAATAATTGTGACTGTTTAAAGGATATTTAGATGATGATTTTTATTGTGTATTTGTGTGTGTGTTTTTGTTATTAAAAGTAAGTTGCATTCAATGCAAGCACAATATTTGTTGATATATTTCAATATGCAAGACTAAGTATGCACATTATTCTTCACTAGAAATTCAATGAAATTTTAAATTATTTTCCTCAGAACACTTTTTTTTTGGTAAAATGTGACATTCATATTCCTAAGAACATAGAATGACACAAGCACTTTAACAGTGGCATGATCCTAAATATTTTCACTCAATTATTTTTTTTAAATAAACTTTTTAGTATTCTGGTTAATATGTGCTCTGAAACAAATCTCTTGAACTCTTCTCAACTGCACCTTCTCATCTAACCATATCACCATCTTTACTCAGTCCTCAGTCCAAGATGGTATTTTTAGCAGGTATCTTTTTTTTTTTTTTGGTACTAGGGATTGAACTCAGGAGCACTGGACCGCTGAGCCATATCCCCAGCCCTGTTTTGTATTTTATTTAGAGACAGGGTCTCACCGAGTTGCTTAGAGCTGGGATTACAGGCCTGTGCCACTTCACCTGGCTAGCAGGTATCTTTTTGATCAGCTTGAACTAGCTCAGTTGTTCCATTTTTTTCTCAGAGAACTTTCTACCTTCTTCACAACTATCCCTGGAATTATAAACTAGAGTCAGGTTGAGTTTTGTCTGGTTACAGCATAAGGGATAAACCATAACTGCTACCTAAAAGGAAATTAGTTAATTCTAGCTTTAATTATGTAACTAATAATTATCATCAAAGTAAAAACTTATGTGATTGTAATATTTGCTCTTTTGTTTTAATTTAACCCTTTATTCACATATTTTTATTTATATATTTGTTATTCTTAAAACTGGTGCATTTTATCAAAGTCCAAATTTTTAATTGACTAAATATTATAGTCCCTGCTGCATAGGGATAAGTGATTCTCAGTTTTTTATTCAGTATTTGAAACTTAATTCATGTTAGTCAATGAATGTTAAGTATAATAAATTCCTTTTTACTTATTTCATAAAAATGTGAGACACATTCATCCTGAAAACACTTCCTTGTTTGCTGAAATTCAAAGTTAACTGAGCATCCTATATTTTATCTATCAACCTTAATTAGAAGATCACTTAACACATTTACTATCACAGTAAATTTCCCTTCTGTGTCACTTTTAAAAATAATTGTCTCATTAAAAAAACATTCATTATTAACAAGTAAAAATGATAACACATCAAAGTGACATTATAAATTTACCAGTTATATTTTTTATCATTTTGTTTTTAATTTTCATATGAAGTGCAAAAATGTGAGTATACATTTGGTACTTGGAGACATACTATAACCATTTCCTTGTGTACCTTTAATTCATATGTTTTATGTTTTTTATTCTAATTATTAAATATTTAATAATATGATCTACTATGAATAGGTCTTCATTCTAAATATTTTATAATTTTACTTGTTTTCTTATTTTATATGATTGTAAGAGAAAAATGTACTTACAACATGTGATAATTTAATTTTATTCATAGCTTATAGCCATTTAATTTTAAATATTAAACACATAGGGATGAGTCACTAATTGTTCTAGTGTTTATCACTTTAGGGTATATTTCTAAAACTAGAATTATTTGATCTGTATATTTGTGATATGTTTTACTCCATGCTAAGGATACTTATTCCTTTGTCAAAAAACACAAAAGTTTCCTATTCATTTTTGTTTCTCTGTTCTAGAATAATCAGGATCCATTTTTTTTTAAATTTTACTCAAGATTTGGGGATTACTCTTGTTCATTTGCATCTAGTTACAAGCTAAGATGACTTCATCTTGGCCTGTCGCTGATACATGTTAATTTTTATAACAAAGGATGGGTTCAGAAAATAGAGTAAATTCACAGGCCTTTCAGAGCAAGTAGTCATATGCTGACTTTTTGGGAGTTTAGACCAGGATATTTGGGGCATGCAGAATATTAAAGTTTTGAGAATTTTAGTCTATATTTTTGAAGTCTAGAAACTTCACTCTAAGATATGCTTAGGATCTTGATAGTTTTAAATGTGAGATTCTGGATTCCTTCTTTCTTCATTTCATTTACTCATATATTTTTATGAATATATATGAATATATATACATGTATATACACACTATTATATAATCTAGTTATTGATTTACTAATAATAAAGTGTACTAATTTTGTACCATTTGAAGTTTAGAAAAATAATAAAATTTTTAAATAAATTAGTAAGTTTTGATTTTGATTGGTATAATGTATATAAACACACTTAGCACTTTGTGGATAACAGTCTGCAAGAAAACAGTAGACTATATATAACCATCCTTATTGCTATGAGGCAGGGTTCGGCGGGGGGTGCCACGTGAGTCCTGCTCAAGGAGTTGGGGTCCAGAAAAGATGAGGGAGGGGTCTTCAAGGAGGAAGACAATATGGGGTCTTTCTGGATGGTGGTGGTCCGTGGAACCAAATTCCCCAGGCCCCAGGATATAGGTGAAGAATCTGCTCTGCCCCAATGAGATGCAGAAACACTGGAGCAAGATGCAGAAAACACCATTTATTCTAGAAACTATAGAAGCTTAAATACACTCTTGGACCAATCAGATCCAAAGGTCACAAACAAAGGGGTGCTCTCTGGCAAGAGCGCAGTCTATTAGCATAGAATGGGGAAGGATGGAAGGGAGGAGTTGGAAGGTATGGAGAGTGCTCCTACACATCCTAAAAACAATTTTAGAAGAATAGATTACTATTTCACTCAAATCTCATAATATTAGGAAAATATGCAGGAAAACGCAATTATGCTTGAATTCCTTAATATTTTATACATTTAATCTTATTTATTCAATTAAATCATTCAAAAACTATAATTTTTAGTCATGTGTCGTGGTACATGTCTATAATCCCAGTGACTTGGGAAGCTGAGGCAGGAAGAATTTCAAGTTTAAGGTCAGTGTGGGCAACTTAGTGACACCCTGTGTATTAAAATAAAAAAGGGGGCGTAGTTCAGTGGTAGAACACCCCTGGCTTTCATCTTCAGTCTTGAAAAAAAAAAAAAAGGACTTTTAAAAAAAAAATTCAATTTATTTATGAACAGTGGAACTATATTGTAGTTTATTATGTGAGTAATGTCTAATGCTTGGGAGTAGCACAAAACATATTTAAATATATTAGAGCCCTCTCTAACAATCTGTAATCTGCAGGATATTTAGAAAAATACATGAACAAGGAGATTAAAACATTGGTTTTACCTCAAAAAAAAAAAAACCCACAAATTTTCAGCTTCTTGTAAGTATGGTTTTTTTACTGCATATCCTTTGGGGAAAACAAAGATGTTTTACTTGGTTTTCTTTTAGGAAGTATCTTTATGTCCATTAAACTTAGTTTATATATGGAGTTTACAATACAATATACGTTTTTAGAGATATTTAGAAATGGTGAATTCTTTTGGGAATATGTTAGATGCCTTTTTTTAGAAGTATAACTAGAATGGTATTGTTATAGAAACTCTATTAGTCAATTTAGGCTGCTATATAAAAAATACCCCTAACTGGCTAGCTTAAACAATGAACATATATTTCTCACAGTTCTGGAGACCAAGAAGTCCAAGATTAAGGCACCCAAAGAGCTAGTTCCTGGTGTGGGTTCCTTTCTGGCTATTAAACACTCACCTTCCTGCATCTCCTTCTTAAAGTACTTAGTCCATTGACAAGGGGAAGTCAGGAAGCCTCCAACCTCGTCTTAATTATGTCCCAAGGTCAAACCTCCAAATACCATCATACTGTTAAATAATGTTTAATATCTGAATATTGGGAGACCCATAGTCTTTACTTGGAAAAGACTAGATTTTCTTTGGTTTTGATACAACAATGAGGAATTATTTTAGATTACATTGTGTGTGGGTATGTGTATGTGTGATTGTATAAGTTTACATCAGAATGTGCTCCATAGGGGAATGTGTCCTGTGGTACAAATGAAATGATAATTACTTAAAAGTGTTGTTCAAAACTAAAAATATTCCCTTGGTGTTTTGTTTTGTTTTGTTTTGTTTTTGACTGTATGGGAAATTGTTTATAGCCCCTGGAGGATTTACTCTATAAACAACAAAACAAAGTAGCAGAATTGTGAATGATTATGAATTTTTTAATTAAAATATCTAATAGTTCAAATATTCAAACATCTTTACCAACTCCCAAATATTTATCAGAGTTGCTATTTTATATAACGATATGTTATCTACTTACCAGCCCTACTCAATTTTCTATACTTTAAAAAAGTTTTACACCACTCATATGAGCAAAATATGATTTCAATTTAGCCATTCTCTCTCTAACTTCATGAAACTTCATGAAAAGTAGTTCAAAAATAAATAAATAAATAAATAAATAAATAAATAAATAAATAAAACTCTCTATGGTAAACTATTTCATTGTTCAGAAATTCTGAGATTTCAATATAATAACCTACATTTTGATTATTAAAGAGACATTTATAAAATGTTGTATTTACTAATATTATTTTTATTATAAATCTTTTATTTTCCAATATCATATCCAGGGTCTCTTATTTGGGAATTGTTGATTTATGATAGGGCAGAGAAAGAGGCAAAATTCATGATAGGTGATTTTCCTGTGAACTGTAGTAGAATCACCCCATAAACCAAAGAGTATTTTCATATAACAAACGGTTCATGTTCAGTGCACCAACCTTCCCTGTTCCCATTGAGGGGCAGACAGGAAGAATTAAGAAGCCATATTGTGACTGCAGATATCTCAAGTAAGCTTGCCCATGTATAAAATATGGCTTTATCATATTTTGTGATCTTGGGCAAGTTACTTGACATTATTGAGCATCAGTTTACATATTTATCCACAAAATGAAGATAACAATTATTCCTCATTAGAGGATTTCTATGAGAACTAGATAAGATGATTTTTATCAAGTATGTAAACAGTGTTAATTCTGTTAATAATTCCAACTTCCTCATTGGTATTATGCCCATAAAATTTTGCAAGGAGAACATTCATTTTGTATTAAAATATCAAGTATGAGCTAAAGTCTAAGATAAAAATTGTATTCATTCCAAAAATAAAAAAAGTAAAAATGCCCATCCTCATTAGGAAACATACTCTACTTACCCTTTTCTATTTTTTACTTGCAATTGATGAGCTATTATTTGGAGCTGTTGGTTTTCTTCTCAGAAGATATGACATCTATTGTTATAACACAAAAGTGTATTAGTAGCAAACACATAGTTCCAAAAGTGTACCATATTATATGTTTTAACACATTCCAGGGATTAAAACCATTTAAGTCATCAGGTATTTGTTTAGCTGTTTGGCAAGCCATGTGGGATCCACAAGTTCATTCCTGTTCACCTGAATATCATGGATATGATGATGTAACTCCATAAGGTCTAGACTGTCCTTATTTTTCTGCCAAATGCCCATTAAGTGATTTTTAACTTTCTCCTAATCCCACTGAGAAGTGTTACATTTTGCTGCTGTAACACAAATGTATTTGTAGCTAGCATGGCAGTGAAGTCACTGTCTGAACTTAAGAGCACCAAGATCATTTCCAATATTTATGACTGTAGCTATCAGGGCATTCAATTTAGTTTCTATCTTGTCATCAATAGCTACCTGATTTTTCAGGGCTTTGGAAGTATTCTGAGCCAAATCATTAAGAAAATTAGCATTCTGAATGCTTTGGAATAAGGCTATGGTAGATGTCACAGCAGAGACAAAAACAGATATCAAAGTGATTATTCCAAAAGTAATAAGACCAAGAACACACCAGTGACTTTTCAGCTGGATACAAATCTGTTATAGGACTTGAACTACAGCATTAGAATACCAGAGTTCTGAAATGTGAATTGGGATCAAAACAAAGGAGGGTTCATCTAACACAGGTACTCTCTGTCCTCCATTATACCTAGTAATACAATTAGTCAGATTACAACATTGACAAATCACATGGTAATTTTTCTCCTTTCCTACTTAATTTTGTATTCCCAGAATAAAATATAAGGGGATTGTACACAGGCCCATAGGCCATAGCAGGAAGCCACTTTAAGCTGTAGTCCACAAGATTAGAGAGTTGCCAGTGTAATTGATGAAATCTAAGACAAAAGCTCAGATCTTTGTATCTCCTTAAGCCAACATATTTATGAAGATCAATTTAATTTATATTTAAATCTAATTTACTCATTATTAACTGTAAAAACCAGGATATCAGATAAGTGTAGTTAACTACACTTATTAGTAGTATTAGCCATCTCTTTCCTACTGAGGAAAAACTATAGAAGCAGTGGATATTACATTTTAAACATTTTATAGAAACTAACACTTTATTATCTGACCACCTAGAAAAACATGAGTTAGTAATTTTAAAGACATCTTTACTCTCATCTGTTTATCTAATTTAAATTGAACCTTTTTTTAAAGTCATGTGAACTGAAGAGTATTTGGATTCATTACTTTTTTAAATTTTAATTTATGTGTGCTCCTTTATATATATGTCAATTTGGTACTATATAATAACATAAGGACACAAGCACATATGTATACACAACAGAGTACACAAAAGTGCACATGTACATAAAACAGAAGGAAATAAAGATTTTGTAGCTTTTTGTAAGTGGAGCTCCACAGGTAGGAGACAATGTTACAGATGCTTATTAAACCCTCTATTAGATTTAACCTGCTAAAAATTAAAATAGATGCCAGGTGCAGTGGTGCATATCTGTAATACCAGCACTTTGGGAGGCTGAGACAGGAGAATTTCAAGTTCAAAGCCAGCCTCAGTGATGGCAAGGTGCTAAGCAACTCAGTGAGACCCTGTCTCTAAATAAAACACAAAATAGGGCTGGAATGTGTCTCAGTAGTCAAGTGCCCCTGACATCAATCCCTGGTAACATACACACACACACACACACACACATGCATGAAAAAAAAATTAAAATAGAGCCTATCAGACTTTGACTTATGACTTAAATATAGGGCAGGCATGTGCATTTGGAAATGTTATGTGTAAAGTCTGACAGCCATGGTGGATACTGAAGTCAAAGGTTCAGGTGTCCACTTGTCCTCAATAGCTATCAAAAGTATTCTCAACACCACCATGTCCATGTCCCTTTTAGGATTTAGTAAAAAGAGATGTTCCAATGCAAATGAGAGTCAGCCCTTGAAAAATTGGCCTCTGAACAAATACAGAATGTAAAAATCCTTATAGTTAGATAAAATAAGACTGATCAGAAAAGTATATTAATTTATGTGCACAGGATCAAATGTGAATTCACCATAAAACCATGATCTCAAAAACAGCATTTTACAAAAACAAGTTTTTTTTTTTAGAAATGACATATCCCTTAATTACTCTAGTAAAGGACCATGCAGAACATCTTTATCAGATCAGAGTTTAATTTTTTGCTCAGATTAGAGTGAAAGAATGAGAGAGCCATGAAATCTTTACCTAAAGATTCTCAAGGAAAAGACAACTTGCATATATGGCATCATTCCATTTTTTTTCCCTGTGTTATATTGTTTAGGGACAACTTGTTAAGAAAGCAGGGTGGTAGAGTATAAGAGCAGATAAGATAGGCAGCCATAAAGGTCTCACAAGTGCCTTGAATTTAAAAGTGACACTTTTTTTGTTGTTGTTCTCAAATTGGTTTTGAATAATTGCCTCTGTAATTTACATTTTAAGTGCAAGTCTATGAGAAATAGAAATCTGGCAGAAGCTAAGAAGTAAGAAAATCTGCTATTTTGAGCTTGAGAGGTAAAACCTCGAGTGTAGAGCATTTCAACTACTTTTTCTTTTGCAAAGTAAGTCTCTTAAGGTGTAGTGCTATGTTGCCTTTGGAGACCCTGCTGCAAGAGCAACAACATTGTTGACTTAAGTACTAGTATTTTCAATTTTGTCCCATGTGTGGGTTGAGGCAGAGAAACAGAAACACTCATAGTCAGGTTAGAAAAATTGTGAATGAGCTCCCTTTTCCCCTCAAGGTCCTCTTCAGATTCTCCTTTAAAGTCCCTTTTCCCTTTACCCCAAGTTTGTCTGTCCTGGTTAGCCTCCTCCTCCAATTCCTGTTTATTCTCAGGGAGTAAGTGCTCTGGTGGAGGAGGGAAAGGTGTCATTGTCAGAGGACATTTGTTAACTGTTTACAACTGTTAATGGTGTTTTTAAGGTCAGAAATCATGTCAGAAGCCAACCATTTCATGAGTGGAGACAATCTTGCACTAAAAACCATAAAGTAAAAGTAGCTATGGGTATCTTATCTGGGCCCTCAGTTGTATACCTAGCACACAGCTGTTGATTACCAAGTTTCTCCTATGTCTCTACATTTACAATTCCCTCTTCATGGAACCAGAGACAAGTTTCAGTAACACATTCCAAAAACTGTGACAATTGCCCCTTGATTTAAGCTGTCTTAAGCATAGCAACTTGGAGATTCTTTTCTTTAGGTCCTACGTGTCCCATATTTTACATGCAGATGTACTGCACTCCTTACCTTTCTTTGTCTGACACACATCCTCAAGAGTGTCCTCTCATCTAATCATTGATGTTCTCCTGTGTTCAGTCCCTGTTTGGGCACCAACTGCTGTGATATACCAGCCATTATTTAGAAGCCTGCTAGGCACAATGGGAGATTAAGAAAAACAAACAAATACATATATAGAGAAACCTGGGAACAGGTGGGATATTGTCCTCTGATGGAGGCACAATGACCTAGAACTGGCACAGAACGTTTATTTTATATGTTTTATCATCAAAAGGGTTTCTGTGAAAACTTTTCTCAAAGCAGGCAGTTTTGTATGTCAAAGTACCTTCAAGCAATTATAATTATCTACTTGCACTCATACTTCTCAATCCCCAGCAGCTGATTTCTGAACTGAGGGTCAAGACTGATAGTTCCATGTTTTCCACAGAAGTTCCTCAAGTAGGGAATAGCCATAAAAACTGGGCAGTATTGACCTGCCACTTAGCATAGGAAGTTCCCAGCAAAAGTGCTGCCTCCTGCTGTGAGGCAATCAGAGACCATGATCCAAATCTCCACTCTCCATACTGTGCTTTCCTCATTCTATGAGTTGAAATAATAATCTCATCATAAAACAACTGCATAGGCATAAATAGAATTATGTTTGTGCAAATACCTGCATACTTTCTCTCCCATTCAAATTGATACATAAAATATCATACAATTTTATTGTACAATTATTTTTTAAAATAAAATATGTATAAACACTATTAAATATATTTGTTTTATGATGAGTTTTTGTTATATTTCACTATTTAGAATACTATTTATATTCAATTATGTTAACAATCCACAGTACATTTTCATTGAATTTTTGAAAAATATATTTTAGTTGTCAATGGACATTTATTTTATTTATTTATATGTGATGCTGAGAATCGAGCCCAGTACCCCACACATGCCAGTCAAGTGTTCCACTATTGAGTCATAACCCCAGCCCTATTTTTATTTAATTTTTATATCCCTTTTAAAAACTAACAACTGTATAGAAAGTGTCCACTTAGAATCCTGAATTTCAATTTCCTGATAGTAGTTGATGTACTACAAACTGAAAGAATATAGTTATATTCCAATATTATACATTCATTTAGTAACCTAACCCAGTGAAATGAGAAGCTTCTAATTAAAACACTTCTAGAAATTCTTCATAATTTTTCTCTGGATAATATTTTAATAATTTTGAATTTTCTCACTCAAAATTAGTATAAAATGTTTTCTTTAATCTCTTCTTTTTTTCTGTTTTTATCTTATTATTCCATTCTGTTGTGTTTCATCTACCAATATATTGCATGTTTGCCAACTAACAAACAAGGACAGAAATTAAATAATTTGTATTAATTTTTTTATTTCCAAAGATATTTATTTCCTCATATACCTGTCTTTTTACTTCTTGTTTCAAAAGAAAGTAACAGAAGGCATCGTGTGTCAGTGAACAATAATACTCTAAAACTGATGCTAAATTCTGGGTATTTGACTGTATTCAAGGATTAAGAATCATAAAAAATACACCTGATTGATCACACATTGTTTACAATTTTCCCCCTCTCAAAATCCTACAAAAAAAGATGGATAATGGGTTAAATAAATAAATAAGAAGATAAGAAAAACAAGTAGGTAATTTTTCAAAAGTAAAAAATATATCTACAAAATTGTAGCAATCTATTGTGAGAGGTTAAAAGCACAATTCATATTGTAACTGAATTCATAATTTTGAAAGCTATAAGTTTTAATAGAAGTAAGAAAGCTATGAAGCAATTTGTTTATACTCCTCTATTCTGAAAGCTACACAAGGAGATATCAAATATCTTTGTATGGAAAACTATAGGTGGGGTTGAAGGTGGGAAAATTGGCTGAAGTTTCTTCTAAGCAGAAATTAGATTCCTAAATCTCTTTTATCACACACAGCAAAGTGTTTATTTTTCACATTCAACTAGATATCAATTACTTCCCTAGCTATACCAGCAGAGTTCAATTTTCCTTCTCTATTTCTATGACAGTATATTCTTTTTTTTTTTTTTTTTTTTTGGTACTGGGGATTGAACTCAGGAGCACTCGACCACTGAGCCACATCCCCAGCCCTATTTTGTGTTTTATGTAGAGACAGGGTCTCACTGAGTTGCTTAGCACCTCGCCATTGCTGAGGCTGGCTTTGAACTAGCGATTCTCCTGTCTCAGCCTCCCTAAGTGCTGGGATTACAGGCTTGAGCCACCGCGCC